>CM034361.1:67290726-67564555 GCA_019925275.1 Mytilus edulis | reverse complement strand
TGCAATTTATGAAGAATGGACGAAAATGTGAGACTTGCGATTTCTGGAAAAGCTGCCTACAGACATAGGTGTCAGATATTATAATGCCAATTCTTATAATTGCAATAGACACCTAGTCACACTTTTCACATTAATCAGTAAATAGAAATACCTCAATAATTTCTAAATTTATAATATTGTGATGTTAGCATAGATCTTGGACACTGTACATCCTAAAAATCTTTCATGATTTGTAATAAAGTTTAATCCACACATTCAGCCAATTTAATAAGAAAATCAAAATTATTGAACTTTTTGATTTAATTTAACCGTCAATCAACAGTTTATAAATAAAAGATGCACGTATAGTCAGTGAGATATCAACCCAATGAAACAAAAACATCCAAATTACAATTAAGTATGATCATGTTGAAATAGCGAGTGACACATGTGAATATCTCTCGAACCTGAAATCATTCATGTAGTGTTGTTTGTGTTAAACAGTGAGGAAATTAAATAAAATTCTAAAGCCAAAACCTATCAAGTGTTAAGGAATTTTTTGTCTCGATAAATGTATTTCCTGTTTTTTTAGTTCAATATTTAGTTTTCACTGTAGTGTTACTATTGTTTATCTCTTTAGTTTTTTTCTTTTGGTCATTTTGCAGTCTGACTTTTGTGTGTCCATTTTGTTGCCTGACTTTCAACATCCATCCCTTTTTGAATGCCCCCCATGACATCTTGGTCTTATTTTCCACAAAATAATTTGCTAAAATCTAAGCATGTTTGATGCAAACAATTTCACCTCAGAATTGTTTTAGTTATATCTGAGCAATTTTCATTTCCACAGCAACATTATTTTCATAAAAGAGCTGAGTTTAGCTTGTTATAAAAATTTACTACATGTCAAAAGTGAACACATGATATGATTTTACACAGTTATAACATAAATATATCTTATTTCTAAGTAAATCCATTAAAAATCTTATAAAAGGTTTTCAGGCATTTTGAACTTAAGTATTGCTGACCTTATATTTTGTAGTAGTTTGCCAGACGATGTTTTTAAAAGATAATGTGTAGAAGAAGTCTAACTTCAAATCCCTATATATATATTCAAGTAGCTTTAAAAAAAATATGAAAATACTATGCTGTTATTTGTTCTATAGTCGGGTTTTTCCATTTCCATTCTCAATTATATGAAAGTTCCAAATTGAATCTAAATACCAAACAACTAGAATACATTTCCTCATGACTCACAAATCTGAACATTAACAAATCGTCACATTATCCACAAATCAAAACATAAAAGATAGCTTTTATAGGTACCTCCCTCCCATTTATTTTCTTTTATATTAACAATTTTTTGGGATGATTTCATACACCATATTCAGTTGCAATACCAGATGTGACCCGCAAAATCATTTTGTATCATCAGGCATTGTCAACAATTTCATGCCATCATTTCTTCTGATGACATCAAGTTTATATGAAAACTTCTGTGATGGACAGTTTAAATGGTAGAGAAATAGCAATAAAGTGTAACGAACACTTAGAACAAGCAAATCACAGAGGGGAATGCTTTAATATGCAGTGAATAAAAAAAAAAAAAAAAATTGTATTCTTTTTTCTGTGTCTGTGTGATTAAATGCTGACCTGTCAGTCAAAATGATAAATAAAAATAAAGCCAGAATAAATTTTCATGCATACTTTTTTGTAGTGTCAAATTTTCACAAACATTTCTGTCACTTCTACATGCTTCAAATGCAGCATTTGCATAAATCATCATAAAATAACAATACACAAATCTTGTATATAATAAAAAATATGTTTACCTTTCACTTTTTAAGCTATTGATACAAAAAAATATATTTCAATCATATAAACTGTCTATTTTGCAATTAAATCTGTAGTTTCAAGCTTATTATTTATTTATTTTTTTGACCGGAAGACTGCATGATTTAATTTCTCATACAACATGTAAAGGTCATGGATACAAAACATGAGAATTTTAATTTCTAAGCACATCCTGAATATAATTTTCAGAATCTAAAAGGCTATGTGAAATTTTCTTAGCTTGTACCCAAATATTGAAATAATTTCACATTATTAGTTTAATTCTAATTGTTAAGGGCATTTAAACAAATCACAAAGTTTTGTTGCATGTTTTTGAAAATGTTTTTCATGAAACCAATTTACAATCCCAGACAATGTAAAACAGATTTTAAATGAAAGATTTTACATTTTTTCTCAGTTTCATTAGTTAGCAATTGCCAGTAACTGAATTTGCAACCATCAAATCACCAATTGATGCCATCAAAGCTTAAAGTACAATACAGTTATATCCTCAATGGAAAATTTGATAAAGATATTTTTGGTTTAGGATGTAAAGTAATTATATATGCTATCATTCAAACTCAGTATGACAGTTATGAATTGTACATTAGAAGAGAAACCAACCTCAAATCCTACAACTATCCATAGTCTTGTATAAACATCATATTGTTGTCCCCATGAGGAGGTAAAAGCAATCAAGAAACCATTAGAAATTACTCCACAAACGTTTACAAACTGTAGAATAATATACCATGTACCTACAAATAGAAATTATTGTCATTGGAAGCCTTTGACATATTTTGTACACATTATCATGTTTTCTGCTTACCAAATAACAAATGAATAGATAATTAAATAAAAAAAAAATCTTGAAAATATACAATAATGAAGAGAAAGTGCTAATATTTAAAAAACAAAAACAACAAAGAATAAAAAAAAGTTCTTAAGCTGGTACCTAACACTACAGGGAGGTAACTCTGAAAAATCAGCTAAACGTTTTAAAATTACGTTGTGTTTTTAAGGGAATATTAAGCTACTCAATGATAAAAATTTGTGTTTGTCAAACTGCTATATAACCAGTGTAATTTTTCTGATAAAATGGTTGGTTCAAATTTTTAAAATTTTTTACATTTTTGTCAAATGGTCAAAGTAAATATTTTGTCAAAATTTTATGAAAATTAAACGAGCCAAATAAATTTTAGTCAAGGTGTTGGGTACCATCTTAACAGCTGCACTGTGATATACAGTTGCTTACAGCCACATCATTTGGATTATGGTTGACAGTGGACTCATCTCCATATTTTAAACTGACATTTAAAGAGATATCTAATGAGGAGAAAGTTTGAGACATGATAGGGGTAATACATATATTTTACCAATGTCTTGTGCTATCTTTGCTAATGGTCTTCTGTACCACCAAAGCATTCTCTTGGCATCCACTCTGATGTCAATTAGATTTGTAAAAAGAGCTATTAGTGGTGCTATTGGCAGTGAGGCTGCAAATAACTGGAAGAAAAATTATTACATATGAAAAATTGGCAAAATAAAAATAAGATCATCAAAAGACAAGGCAGCTGGTTAAAGAAAATAATTAAGAAACATATATTAAATTCAAGTAGATTATTTAAAACAAAAGAACAGCATTAATTTCCTATGTCTTCTAACTTGATCAATTTTTATTTGTCTGTAAGTCCAAGGGCAATAACTCCCAATAATTTGTTTGTTTCTTTGAAACTGTTTAATGAACGCTTAAATAATGTAGGCATGAGCTTGCTAACTTTATTCCCTTTATAATTTCTATTTCCAAGGTGAAACACTCCTATAAAATTAGGCATGTTCTGTAAGAAAAACTTTTTGGTATAAACCTTCAATATAAATTCAATAAAAATCTGACAAAAAATGAAGGTGTGAGAGTGCTTAAAATGCAACTTTAGATATAAATTATATTTTAAAGTGACATTATTCCTGACAAAGAAATTGATAATTGCTGATTTTTTAATATATGTATAAATTTACATCATTATGATTCTGCAATGATTTTATTTTATACTGAAAAGTGACAGAATTATCCTTTGGCACTTCTGAAATAAAGAGTTAGCTCCCATAAACAACCCCCACTCTCCCCTCTCCTGAACTTAATTTTATTTTGTAAACAAACCATAAGGAATCCATATTGTATGATTTTCTCTGTGTATTCTCCCATGGTAAAATCACCAAGTGAAGGTTTGAGAGCCTCTTTCTGGACAAAAGTCAATTTTTCTTGTATGCCTTCCACTTTTCTTTTACAGCACCATTGTGGACGCTTTCTCCATAAACGCTGAAGCAATCTGAGATTTTAAATAAAAACACAAACACTCAGTTATAAATGATAGGACAAAGGTATAAAACTGAACAGTCCATGTGTCCATTTATTGTCATTGTTTTTCTCAAACAAACAAATCAATCGTGATAATCGCCTTTTATAGTTTAACATCTTTAATTTTGCGTTCCTAATTTTTGTGTAAAACTTTTCACACACACATTTAGTTTAGCTGTAGGTGCTCTTTCTTGGGAAGAACCTTTCTAATTTGATATATCATTGTGTATTTTATTCTCTGTACCTCATTTTTGTTTCAGATAAAAATAGGAAGGTTTATGTGCCTTCATCTAGTAAAGAATCTTGAAAGTTGTTAAATTTATCTACCTATATCTTAATGTTTAGGTCTATTCAGGAATTTGATTTTGATACAAATATTTAGTGGCCTGTTTTGAATCAATCCCACTAAGAGAGTTTCGCACTTGAAACGTTTAATGTGTCCACCAGTGAAAGCTGTGTTTTTATGCCCCACCTATGATAGTAGAGGGGCATTATGTTTTCTGGTCTGTGCCTCCGTTCGTCCGTCCGTTCTTTCGTCCGTCCGTGCGTTTGTTCGCTTCAGGTTAAAGTTTTTGGTCAAGGAAGTTTTTGATGAAGTTAAAGTTACATCAACTTGAAACTTAGTACACATGTTCCCTATGATATGATCTTTCTAATTTTAATGCCAAATTAAAGTTTTGATCCCAATTTCATGGTCCACTGAACATAGAAAATGATAGTGCGAGTGGGGCATCTGTGTACTATGGACACATTCTTGTTCTTCTATGTGTTGCAGTCTCATTGATTTTAATCTCACATTTCATTTTACTCATTTAAAATAAAATTTGACATGTTGCACCAAAATATAAATTTCATAAAATTCTGTAAGCTGATAAACTAAGTATGTTAGATGATAAGTACTTACGGCAAAACAACATCAGAGAAGAATTTAGGCAATGGTTTGCAAATGATTAGAATAAGGATCTGGAAGGAGAGTTCTGACATACAGTTACCATTAGGTTCACACTTATCATTGTATTTTGGTCCTAAACCAAAAATACCATCCTCACCAAATCTCTGTAAATATATTTGAATGACACCATGATCAATTCAATTATAAATGTACTAATGATCAATAAATAAATACAAAATATCTAATACCAAATGACGAAATCAAGTCAATTAAGTGCCAGTCTTTGTAAGAATCAGGCAATTTAGGTAAAAATTAAAACATGATTAGAAAAAACCCACCGAGCTAATCATGCTATCTAATACTAACCATCATCCTGAGTTAAAAAGTATTAGTCTTTCGTTTGTGTGTCTGGTAATATCAAATAACTTGGTTAGAAAATTGGTTAGAATGATAGCAAATTACAGAGTTATCTCCCCTTATTCGTTAATTTCTAGTGCATTTCAACCAAATTGTATCTTATATTACTAGAACAGAAAGTGGAAATGAATGTTATTTTTGTGCAGAACTACATATTATGAACTGAAATCAATGTCAAATTGGGTGGGTTTTTTTGGTCATGTTTTCACCACTGCCTGATTCTTAGACAGACTGGCACAAAAATGAGCATCATTCCTGATCTTTTCATTAAAGCAAACAAAAAAGAATATGTTACTTAAAGTGTTTTCTTTTAAAGAAATCATCCTTAATATAAACATTTTTTTGTCCTTCATAATTGAATATTCAAATTAAAGGTGTGACAACATGCACGAGTAATCTACAAGGACAGAAGTTAAAGGAGTAGGTCCGGTATGGACCGATTTTGGCCTCAAATATCAGTTTCATCTGACGAAAGATTTTGACCACTTTTTAAACACTTAAGTGTCTATTTCATATGATGCAATTAATTTATGTGAAAGATTTTAACTTATTTAGTCATTAAAAACGATCCGATTCTGGCTCAAATATGAGAAATCTACCAAATATGCGAAAAAATGTCACTTTTCAGATGGTTTTTGTCAAAAACGAAAGTGGCCGCATCCGTGTTCATCCTCAATCTTTATATATGTTATGTATTATCATTAAATACAACTTCCATTTCAATATTTTGGATGAACACGAATGCGGCCACTTTCGTTTTACACGGAAACCGTCTAAAATTTAACTAAAATGCTGGAATTGTGAAGATTTCAGTAATTTAGTATGAATTAATGGTGCTAGTTCTCAATATATGTGCATTGTATTGGCAAAAAGAGCCAATAGTTATGTAGCAGAACCTTTCTACTATCCAATAAATGACTAAAAGTTTACATTTTAACAATTTTGTAAAACTGCTATATTTTGGGGCCAAAAAGGGGTCTTACTGGACCTACTCCTTTCAGAAATACAAACCCCTCTGACAAAGGCTATGTAGAAACATGAAGCGTAATTGTTAGCAAACTGGAAGGCAAATAGCTTCACAATCAAGGCGTCATTGTAAGATGTCTGTGTTCTGTGATTTTCTACAAAGACACACAATATAAAATTGTTTTTAAGGTTAATTTCAAGCACTTGATAGATCATGATCTAATTAAGAAATTATTGTATGGCTTTTTTTTTATTCTCACACCTGGTGAAAACTTTTGGACAAAATCATGCAGTTGAAAGAATTATAGCTCATTTGGTCAAGTAACACTCTGTATGAGTAAACTTTGAGGCAATCTGTGAATTTTGCTTTCAATATGAAATTTTCGTTATAAAGAATTATTTTTTTTACATTTTTATCCAAAAGAGCAAACATTGCCTTGAATCTGAGATGAGTTTTTGTTTGAAGTCAATTAATATTTATTTTTGAATAATATCAAACAAACAAAAATCTTACCCCAGTCTGTAAGCTTTCTCGCCAGCCAGTCATAAAGCTACAAGGTAAAATAGAATTGTATTTAAACAAGAACTATCTTTAAAAAAGATATCCGACGTATTTGAATTTGAGTATTATGTTTAAAACTATCATTTTGATAACCTTCAGAAGCACAAAGATACCATTTAAATAACGTTTTCTCTGTTTGTGTTCAGTATTCTCGGTCCTTGTATCTTTCTGTTTACATTCACAAAAACCCTGAGGAAATCTCATATGCGTAGGTGCGTTCTAAAAGTCATCTACGTTCGTACAACAAAGTTTCCATTAAAAAAATTATATAATTGTCCCAAATAAACAGCTGTCACGGATGCAAAGAACTATTGGAGAAACAATTATTTAAAAAAAAATATAAATCTTTGTAAGGTCTATTTCAAATATTTATAGTTTTTCATTTGCTTTCCATCACCATATAATCAACGAGACGTTTTTTCAAACACAACCAAATCACCCACCATGACAGCATTTTGTCCAATCACAGAAAGGATTTTCGAGCATGCGTATTGTGTTGTCATAGTTAAGCGTCCTTAAGTTCAAAGGGCACAAACCGAAACTATACCGACTACATCGGAAAAACCTCATTGACCTATTAACCCACAGTATAAATATTACTTCTACAACAATTCAAAATCTTATTCCTATATGCAATTCTCTATCTAATATTCTTCAAAATAATGTCTTGTTGGCTGTTGCCTCTAATCTCCTTGTTTTGGTAAAACATGTTAAACTGAAAGAGCTAGTTCAACCAAAATTAAGAGCAGAATCTGCTTATCCTGCTTGAGAGCCTAATAGATTTATTTTTTTAAATGATTCATGGACTTGTTTGCCTTTTAATCGTTTATGGGTTTGTGTCAAGACGTTGTCAATTTATTTTTTACTTACGAGTTTTTATCTTCCAGCTCTTTTTTAGATGTACATGTGATGCATAGTAATTTTGAAAAGAAAATTATCCTCTACTGCCATATACTGTAAATTCAGAATTAATGCGTGTATTTATTTTTGCGACTTTGTCATTTTAAACTAAAATATGATTTTAATTTTTGCGATATTAAAAAAAATCCTGTTTGATTCATATAAAAAAATTTAAAATTCATATCTAAATTATTACTATAATTATTATTATTAATAAAAACATGGCAATAATTTCTGAATTTCCAGTACTCCAGTTACCTTGCTTAATATCAAAATTGATATTGTATTCAGTAAAGATGAAACAACTGTCGTAACCATCACACAGGCTTGTGCGGACATGTTGGGACAGTAGTCAACACTAGCGAACACTCTGTACACAATGACGCCAAGTACGCTCGCCAAAACAACACATAACATGAAGATTAATGTCAACCCGGACAACAGGAACTTTTTTAGCTGTTCTCTCATTGGATAGTACCAGTCTTCTTCCCCTGTCACTGGATCCTGAAAAGAATGGAAAAAAAATATATAATAGTAACACATTTATGTACATGTATATATTTACCCGTTAGAATGGTTTTACACTAGTCTTTTTTAGGTCCCTTTATAGTGGGGTATTAAGTGTAAGCCAAAGCTCTGTGTTGAAGCTGGTAATTTGACCTATAACGGTTTGCTTTTACAAATTGAGACTTGGATGGAGAGTTGTCTCAGTGGCGCTCATACCACATCTTCTTATATCTATATAGCCAAAGAATAATTATTTTTGCTAGAATGAATAGAAGAATTAACTAACAGGTAAAGTAGTAAATCAATAAATCCATTCATAAGTCTATTCATTATTTAATAAATAAATCAATCAATCTTAACCAAATTGACACATCCCATACACACTAAATGTGTAGTCCTATAACAGATCCTTCCCCGGCGAGAAGAAATTCATGACTTCATGAACTATCATGAATGGTTCGTGAATGTTCATGAATGGTACATGAAAATTCATAAATAATTCATAAATGAAGGTTCATGAATCTAATTCATGAACTGTTCATTAAAAGTATTTTATGAATGTTCATGAAGTTTTGATGAATCACTACCTGCTCATAAAAATTCATGAAATGTTCATTAAAAGTATTTATGAATGTTCATGAAGTTTTGATGAATCACTAGGTGTAACATTTATAACTTACATCACACGTATAAATGAGTATCATAGGTACCGTTTCGACCATTCAGAGTAGAACATTTTACATAATTATTCGTGAAATATCATAAATGTATGGTGTTTTTATTTTTTTATTCCTGCAAAATAAAAAAATAAAATAAGATGAAATAGAAGTTGTAGCTGTATTTTAAGATAGATATTATATACAAAACTAAAATTTTAAAAGGAAAACGTATATTTTAATGAAAGTGAAATACATTTTCAAAACATTTTCAAACACCCATATTAAGGGGAAGTAACTCTTGTGATTTTAAATTTCTACAAACCGGCAAACCCCGCAAATCGGCTGTTTCCGTAGTCCAACGGTCGACCGATTTTGAGAAGTTCACTGAAATACCATAACAGGGACGAATCAACTTCGGGCCGATATTATATGGGACGAGATTGACACCTTGACTTAAACGCACTTGCAAATATGACGTCATATGATTACGCTGGATAACAAAAATGGAGAATCCAAACGCAGATGTTTTCAGATAAGTATTTGATTTAACATATAATGATTATGAAATACAATTTGTTGAGGCAATATAAAACATTTAGGATTTTAATCTGAGCAAAACATCAGAAAGTTTAGGCAGACAATAAATTAATGAAGAATGATAAATTGATATATTGTTGTCACATTCATAACAGACATATCGTAATCTGACATGTAAATGGTACATGGGTATATATGATAATCTGATATGTAGAAATTAAATTGTGTGAATAATATTCATCGTAAATTAAATTGGTGAAACGTTAATAATAATTTAAGTCGCCAGTTTCATCTTCAAGGGATAAAGATAAGAAT
Source organism: Mytilus edulis (assembly GCA_019925275.1). NCBI lineage: Eukaryota > Metazoa > Mollusca > Bivalvia > Mytilida > Mytilidae > Mytilus > Mytilus edulis. The sequence continues at coordinate 67,554,635 of CM034361.1, read as the reverse complement.
ACTTAAACTTCCAATGCAATTTAAGATGCATAATGCTGTTTCTATTGAATGTATTGCTTCATACAATCATTACCTCTTGAACAATTGATTCTTTGTGGATATTTGTGTACTTTTAGGGGATTAAATATGAGCTGCCAGCAATGATATGAAACAGATTTTATGCAGACTTCATTTTAATACCTTTATTCAGCAATTATTGTTGGAAATACAGAGACAGCAAGTTTTGAATTACAGAAAGGAAGAGAAGTTTATTCACACATAATTTTTATATTAGTTAATCAGTTTGTGGATTTACCAGTGATAATTCCAGTGGAATCTACTGGAACAATTCATGAACAAGAAAGGTTCATGAACATTTAAGTGTTCATGAACTTCAATGTTCATGAACAAAGTTCATGAACAATTCATGAACAAGAAAGGGTTCATGATCATTGTTGTTCATGAACATTTAAATGCTCATGAACCTTTCTTGTTCATGAATTGTTCATGAACATTAAAGTTCATGAACATTACTGTCGATTTTCAGTTCATGAATTGCTCATCAAATGTTCATGAAGATATGATGAACTGTTCATGAAATCTGTTCATGAACAGTTCATGAAATGTTCATGCATATTCATGAATTATTCATTATCATCTCACAGGGGTTACTAGATGATATGTAACACAAGCAAGGCTAAAAGAAAAAGAAAATTGTTTATATAAAAAAAAAATTCTTTAAGTGTAGCGGTCAGTCTAACAAGCTAAACTTGGTTGATTTATGCAGTAATTTGTACACCTCCAATATGGCAACAAAGGGGAAGTAACTATTGCTCAAATTGTGTCAATTGAAATCGTTCTATTGATTTGCTACTGATTGACATTTTTGGAAGTTCTAAACACTGGCATTTGAATAACAACAATGAGTAATATTCTTCCTCAAGTACTTATTCATGTACAACTTTAAGTATGGCGTTACAATTCATAATTGATACAAAACAATTTTTTAATGTTTAAAAGCAATGAATTATCACATAATTTTTGATAATAATAAAAAAACACAAGTATTACTCTATCATAAAATTGCTATATAATTTGTTAATGTTTGTGAACTATATTTATTCACAAAGCTATATACAAAATTTTTTAAATAATTATTAAAAAACATATATTTTTGGTTAAATTTTAAAAATATCTCAATTTGTTTTATTACAAAACTGAAGCTGCCTTATTTTTTGTTTGTGCAAATGTATTAAAAAAAAAGCTTCAAAGTATAGTTTCATCCAAGCTAAAATTTATAAATGCAGCTTTTTCATTCCTTATTTTCAATATATAAAATGTCTCAAAGTATATATATAGACAAGCATTGAAAATCATTTGTTTCAAACGGAAGAATTTATTAGACCTGGTTGAACATAATGCAGCTTGAGACAACAGATCTGTTCCCCTGAAGCATTTAATAGAACTTTCAAGACATATTTATGCATAAATTGATGCACAAATTCAGTTTTCTACTTTCATTTCATTAAACTATTTAATAAAGTATTATTGAAATGTAATTGAAAAGATTACATCCCTTTTTTGTATTATACGGATGTATGGATGAACATTATACCAAAATATGTCCTTATGTCCTGTCTTTAAAGACAGGAGAATAAATTAAAAAATGCAAATCATTAACTGATCAGAGACCACAATAATTCGTAGTGCATTCTTTTAGGCTATAAATGACAATCTAAAAAACCCACCTGTGCTTTCTCAATAAATTTTTTACAGTGTGTTGTACTACATTCGGGACAAATTATATCAAAATTATAGAAAACTCCATCAGCTCTAACTCAAAATATGGACAATTTTATGTTAAGGGGATCTTGAAATCTTTTGTCAGCTTCTGAAGTGCTAATTTTTAATCTTTTTCAGCTGGACCAAATCTGACTACTTTACTTTAAAATTCATAACCCAAATTTTTTGACAGTGTCATTTCATCCCCCTTCTTGCTTTTTGAGGCATAAAACATGGAGAAATACATTTGGAAGGGGTTTTAAAAAAAAATTGCAAGTAACACACAAAAATCAAGGGACGACAATTGTGGTCTCAGACCAACTCCTCATTGAGTTTCATTGCATAATAATGCATTGTCATGATGCAGAAACTGCACAATACAGAAAATAATCTACATCAAGTTATAATTTTTGTTAAATGCATGATTCCATAAAGAGCTATTCAAACAGAGAAATTGAAGATAATTTATATACAGTCAATAGAATAGATTGATAGAAGGAAAATCTGAAACTGTACACAAAAAAGTACATCCTAATGATGTTATTGTATTTTGGCATTGTCAGACTTTATAGGTACTTGGGACACTGTGAAATTTAACAAAGGATAAAATTATTAAACCATCCACCCGCTATGTTGGAGGGTCTGAATCAGGGGTGAGGGGAGGGGTGGAATCCTACAATTCTGTATTCCTTAATTTGTTAGTTCATTTTTCTTTAATCTTTACATAATTTTGCATATTATTCTCTATTTATTATATTTTACCACTCCATCATACTCTGTTCTTTACTTTTTTGGTCATTTAATACCCCACCTACGATAGTAGAGGGGCATTATGTTTTCTGGTCTGTGCCTCCGTCCGTTCGTTTGTCCGTTCGTCCATCCGTTTGTCCCGCTTCAGGTTAAAGTTTTTGGTCAAGGTAGTTTTTGATGAAGTTGAAGTCCAATCAACTTCAAACTTAGTACACATGTTCCCTATGATATGATCTTTCCAATTTTTCATGCCAAATTAGATTTTTTACCCCAATTTGATGGTCCATAGAAACATAGAAAATGATAGTGCGAGTGGGATATTCGTAAACTTGGGACACATTATTGTTTCTAAACTTTTTCATCATCATAATTCTCTATTCTGTAATCACCATCCTGACCCTTATGTTGGATTTGAAAAACATGAACAATAAATTCAGAGTAGTTACAAAAAGTATGCATGCTAAATTTCCTTCTGTTTAGGATATTACAATGAAATTAAAAACCCTCCTTTTCTTCTTCAGTTTTATAAGGTTGATAACCATAAGGGAAAGAAAATAAATTAACATGCCATTACTACATACTTTGTTATAAATTAGCTAGGCTGTTAATATTCTCAATTGAATTGTGTCATATTTTTCATGTTGGGGTCTTTTATAGACTACTTTGCAGTATGAGTATTTTTCACTGTTGAAGGCTGTTCAATTGTCTATTAAATTGCTAACATCAAATTCATTTAGACTTTGAAAGATATTGTCTTATTGGCAATCATACCACATGTCCTTATAATTTTCATACATGTATGCATCGCTAATTTATGCTTTGTGAGATGAGGGCTTCTGTTTCCCACTTAAAATTAAGTATTGTTGTCATTGCAATGCCATAAACAGTTTGTCACATGACTTAAATATAGAACACTATTGGTTAAAATAGCCACACTGTAGATATATGAGTTCTACCTTTCTTAAGGACTAATCTATAAATAACACATAGCTTAGAGGATGATAGAGCAGACTGTTACCCCAAGAAAGTGTTATCTCCCTTGTATCAACCAATATAAATCTGTCATTTTGGCATGAAGTATAATAATCTTATTTATATCAATTCTGTGTTTCCCAGTACACAAGATATTGTTGCTTCTCTTACCAAGTGTAACTCTTTCTTCTCAATAACACCTTAGTAAGGGTTCATCCATAATTGTCAAACATTTTCCAAAGTGTACAAACATACACTTTTTCAGACCCCCCCACCCTCCGTCAAAAAGTGTACATCAACCATTTTCATATTTCAAGACAAGTATTAATCATTCTTAATAAAAAGAAGATCCTTTCTATTACAGTTTGGTTTAATATAGAAATTTGCATTGCAAAATAAACTGAAACATATTTGATGATTTTAAAAAAAGTGTACGGTAAAAATGTTGATTTCTTAAACCCCTCCCCCCAAGTGTACGTTTTGTACACTTTGGAAAATGGTTGACACTTATGGATGACCCCTTATGTAACCTGAGAAGTATTTGTAAGATATAATAAATGGAAGCAATATTCCTGTCTTGTGATTCTTCTGTTGTACTTTACAATACAATGCTAAGCAGTTAACAGCAATAGCAGCTATACATGTGCAGTATACAGGGCTTTTTACAAATATACAATATATATTTCTTTTCAATTCTTGGTCATTAACAAATATTTACAAAAATAAAATACACATGGCAATATTATGTTGTCAAGGCAACATCAATACACATATTAATTTAGTGTATATTATAGACTGTGATGAATTAATGTCAACAGAAAACTATATTTTATAGCAAATCTAATTGTCATTAAGCTCAGAAAGCACAGAATCTAATTGTCAAGGCTCAGTAAACACTTGAGTCAAGTGACCAATCATCATCCATCCTTTAAACTTACCTGCTGTCAAGATTAAACCTACCTTCTAAAATTCATAATTTAAATAATACATGTAATAAGATAAATGATAGGATTGTATCATGGACTTATTTAAATTTTAGCAAATTTTCTTGGAATGACATGTCAGTAACTGCTAGTATTCCTGTGTTGATTCATGTATCCTTATCATTTTGTTTAGTTTCTTTTTGTAACATATTCTGACATTGGCCTGGGGGTTTAAATCTCAAAAACATGTTTGTCCCCACCACATCTTTTCACCCGTCCCACTTCAGGAGTCTCTTCCCTTTGTTAGTCTTGACTGATTTTTAATTTTAGTTCATTTATATATTTCTGAGTTTAGTTTGACTTTTTCATTATCATTGAAGTAGTACACATTTTTTGTTTAGAGGCCATCTGAAGCACGCCTCTAGGTGATGGATTTGATTCCTGTATTGAAGACCCATGGGTGGCTTTCAGCTGTTGTCTGCTCTTTGGTCAGGTTGTTGTCTCTTTGACACATTCCCATTTTCATTCTAAATTTCTTGTATTAATCTGATTGATAGTCGTCTCATTGTCAATCCTACCACATCTCCTTGTTTTTATGACTTTTGTCAAAGGAATAGATAATAAATTATGTCCTTGATGAAGGGAATTAATTCATTTTTTGATAATTTGTTTGAAATCTAAAATGCTTCTATTATTTTTTATAACAATTTATTCAGCCCTTGGACCATATCATCTTTATGTCCTTGATAAAAGGAACAAGTCATTCATTTTCTGATAATTTGTTTAAAATGGTTCCATTATTTTATTACATTACAATTTATTCAGCCCTTGGAAAATTGATTGAAAAATGGTTGACTGCATTAGTTGTGCCTGTATTTGGATAGGAATTAAATATTTTTTTTAATTTCTTTCTTACTTCTCTAGCTTTTGTTCCATAGAATTCTGGTCTGTCTGGTTCTGTGGCTTCAAATTCATCCACATCCCATTCATAGGCTAAGGTAGAAGTTTTCCTCTTCCATAATTCCAAAAATAATGTACCTGAAAATATACAAGTTAGTTCAGGGGTTGACATTAAGGTTCGTGTCTATCATATTTCACAAATCTGACTCAACAGAAAAAGTGTTGTGCACATACTATACATCTATTTTATTTTGTTCATGGTTTTTTTTTCAGTACATGATTTAAGGGGTTAGGTAAATCTATGGCATTTCGATTGTTGTTCAGGATTTTCAAATTCTTTGGGTTTTTTTTTTGTTTCTTTTTTAAATCTGTAACCAGACCTAATCAAACTTACCCCAGACACAGATTATCATGGCATAGTATGGTGTGGCCTCATTGTCACAGGCTTCTTTAATTACTGTCAATATCTCTGTTACCCTAGAAAAAACATACAAAATATTATCATGAAATTTACTCTAAAAAAAGAAGATTTGGTATGATTGCCAATGAAACAACTCTTCACAAGGGACCAAATGATACAAAAAATAACAACATTAAGTCCCCACACAGCCTTCAAGTATAAGTAAAATCCTTACCAAATTTATAGTCAATCTCATTAAAATTCAATGTTCTGATAAGCTACACTCCACTAACTAGTGTAGCGTATCAGAGTGGAGTGTAGCGTATAAGAACATCGGATTTTAATGAGATTGACCAAATAGTCAGTTAAAAGCTTAAAAAGGCCCCAAAATGACAAATGCAAATAATTCAAATTTTTAGAAAAGTAAAGGCCTGATTTGTGTACAAACTAATGAAAGAAAAACATAAATAGACATAGGAAGATGTGGTATGAAGTATTTATAAAATGTGAATCAGTCCTCAATTTCTAAAATGAAAAGAGTATGAATGTAAAGACAGAAATGTCTTTTACTTCATTCCAACAAAAACAATGACTTTCTATAATTATGTACATGCTTGTTATACATTGTAACTATTGGTTAATGTGATTGTTCCACCCATTAAACTTCACACTTTTATCACATTTATTTAAAATCCAATGTACACATTATTCAAAATCCATTGTTTAACAATAGCAATCAATAACACATCCTATTGTATCTAGATCAGGGTTGGGTGACTTGGGTCCAGAAATTTTTAAAAGGGGGTTCCAACCATATGTATCTATTCAAAAGCATTGATTGTCAAAATATTAAGGGAATTGCATTTCCTGGAAACACCAAACCTCCCTGGATCAGCCACTGTAGTCTGCAGTAATAATAGCCTCTAATAGTGTGTGTACTAGTAAACTTACATTAAACTAGAAGACAGACTTGTTGTTTCTTAATAATAAAAAATAAAAATAATTAGGAAACCTTATGACTCTTTATATGACTAATTTAGTTCATCATTCTTACTTAATTTTAAGCAGGGATCCAGTCATCTTTATGACAGAGTTCATACATAATTCTAACCTAATGTCATGCAGGGTTCCAGCTTTTTCCTACCTGGGAATTGTTTCCCTTTTGTTAAAAAAAAATTTCTTAAATTTTAAATAAAGGCAGTAATGGAAATTGACTATTGTAAAGTAGTTATCTTTAAGAATGGATGAATGAAATCAAATAAATAACTCATCATAGATACATTGTACCAGGATTAAATTTTGTATTTATGGCAGACGTGCCTTTCTTCTACAAAAGACTCCTCGGTGATGCACGAATCAAAAAAAGTAAGTTAAAAGGCCAAATAAAGTATGAAGTTGAAGAGCATCGAGGACCAATTAAAAGCAGCCTAGCAAAGGCTAGCATAAGAGAGGTTATTAAACACTAAATGACTAGCAATCAGTACATGCATTTACTAAATATTGGATTTCTTCTTCATTTGATGAAATTAATTTCCTTTTCTACAAATAAAATGATTATCACTTACTCAGATTGTAAACTTCTGAAGAACAAAAATACATTCAGTGTTTCTACAAAAAAATATACCCCAAAACACATAGAAAGGGCCAAATACTTTTTTTTAAAGGCTTTTAAAATTCTGAAAAACAATTTTAACATATAGTTTTGATCATATACATCCCAAACAGTAACGTAAAAATAATTGTCACCAACTTTACGAGTATATTCATCTCATAAACTTTTTTTATGATTAAATCCTTGAATTACAATAAATCTTGTAGTGAAGTAGACCTATTACCTTATATCTTTGTTACAAAACATGTAAAAGCTTTGTAATAATATACCTGTAGTTTTATGAACAATTAAGTAATTCCTTATAAATGTGAGATTTCAGAAGAAGACTTCAAGTGTTGTATTTATTTCTAAAACCTATAAGCTTCCAGAAAGAATGTTTAAACAGACAATTATCACCATTATATGATTCATAATAATGACAATACTCACGTTGATCCATTATTGCTGGCTGAACCACTATCCGTTGAACTACTGGCACTGTGTAAAATAAAAGTGAAATATGTGTAAAATAAAGTAAAATATGTATAAAATAAAGTAAAATATGTGTAAAATGAGTGAAATATGTGTAAAATAAAGTGAAATATGTGTATGATAGAGTATCTGTTAATATATACAAATCTTTTGGAAAAGAAATGGTACTTATTCTAATTTATTCAAATTTTTATTAATAAAAATCAAAACCCTAATCCTACATGCACACCTTCAAATAATAAAATGTTCAATAATATATATATATGTTAAAACTGCCATTAAAGTGAAAAATTCTTAGCATTCAAACCATAGGATAAATTATCTGGAATATCTATATATACCCATAACGGGATGGACAGTAGGGTTGATGAACAGATGGAAGGAGAGTTGATGGGACTAAAAAAACATACCCCAAACGAAGCAATTCATTTCACTGAACACAATCCAAAAGTAAATTATTTATTTTTCCCCCCAAAAAAGAAAAAGATCATTAAAAAAAATCCTTACCTGTTTACTATACCATATATAAAAATGGCCAGACCTAAAAGCATAGGCACCCATAATGATGTCGTCAACAAACCAGTCCAGGCAAAATAAAAGGCTATTTTTTCTCCAAAATAATTACGAATTTTTGTCAAAGGCTGAAATTTGAAAAGTTTCGTCCATTCATCATTTAGAATTTTTCTTGGATCTTCGTCAAAATCCATAGCTGGAGGTAATGGCGCTTTTTCTTCCTGATCTTCTTCTGGGTCATCATTCGTAGCACCATCATACTGTTCTTCGTGAATTTTGCTGGCTTCTGAAGCCTCGTGTAAAATCAGTTTGTCTGTGTACACACCAATTTTCTTCATGTAAGGGAAATCTGGAATATTTTAATTAAAAGTTTTAACATGAGGTCGTACACAATGTCATGTATAGTATATGCCACCCTGAATATTCAACACATTGACAAAAAAATCATGCAATATATAGATGTAAAAATGATGCGATTGCGCATTAGAAAGTGACTGCTCTTTAGATTAGAATATTGTATATCCATTACATTCTACATGATTCTAGTGGCAAATTAAATATTGGGGACAAGAATGAGAGAATATGATAAAATATAAACCCTGATTTTAAACACGCTGATCAGGACTTTTAACAGTCTAGTTCACAAGGTAGCTGTCATATGACAGGCTCTGCTCATTCTTGAAGGCCATACTTTCAGTTGTTAATTTCCGTGTGATTTGGTCTCATTTGCAATCACACTACAATGTCTTTTTTATATGTCACCCTACCATGACACATCATTCTGACTCTGAGCCAACAGGTCTTTGATAATGCTTCTACAATGAGTATTAATTGTAGAAGCAGCAAATATTCAATTTTCAAATCTTTGGTTAAGCACGGCTTGGATAAACCCATGACCTCAAGCGCTCAAGGTAAGCATACCTCTATAAATTATAAATCTATAAATGCATTTTTAAATACTCACTTAATTTCTGTAGCTCTTTGTCTATTGCTAATGTTATTGTATCTGTAAAAAAAGAATTTGGTATTTTATTTACTAAAGATTTAAGAATTAGCACATCCAATGCCAGGGAGGATTGTGGGTTTTTAACAAGACCCCTTCCCTTCAAAAATGAGGTCATGACCCCTAATAACCTCCAGCAACTGCCAAATAATTCCTAAAAAACTTGCCAGGGGATTTCCTTTCAGTCTATACTTAATAAATATATACAATAAACTAAACTAAGCAAAGTTAATAGAAGCCTGAAAATCTTGTGGCAAGTGCATGTAGTACAACCCCGAACACATGCTCCTGGGCCTGTTTCAAGGCAGGAATTAACCTAATGTCTTTAGTTATATATTTAGTTATATCTAAATAATCACATTAATTCGAGTAGTTTCATACAATGCCACAAATTTTGATTGGCTAAAGTATTCTAGAAATTAAATACTATTTCAGGTAAAAATGAAACATCTATGACTGCAAGCAATATATCTGTGAAAAAATCTAAAAATACTGGTAATGCACAGAAAAACAAATGAAAGGCTGTATTTTTAACATTTTATTTTATGGATGTAGTAAGAGCTGTCAAATAGTTCTTTTTGTAATTTTATAGGGATGTAAAAACATCAAACCTGCACTCCATACAAAATGTTTGTCAATGCTTTTACACCTATACAATATTGGTATTGTGGGGAAAAGGTATTGGTGACAGATCAATGATAGACATGATAGTCTCTTTAAAATGTCACAACTTTTCTATCAAGGCCATATCGTGACCTCTAAATGTCTTCTGCTTCTTTGTGAAGATAGGTTGCTGTCACATAAACCATGCATGATATATGCCCAACATCAAACAAGTTTTTAAGTGGTGTAAAAAAATCTTTTTCAATCAGGTCTAAAACTAATACTTAAGAAATATTAAATCCAAAATGGCCACCAATAAATGAGAGAAAAAAAGAATCAAACCTGATTTCTTTTTAGTCCTTGTCTTCCAATCATCTTCTTCATCAACATCATCATCCAATAACATTATGTCATCTTTCTGTACGTCTTCTCTGATATTCATATTGATAACCAGACTTAACTAATCGATCAGATCAGTAATCGAACACCAATCAATCATATTTGATCAGTACTCGATTGATGACTTGAAGTCATCGATCAGTAATCGATCAAACTCTCTCAGGAGTTTGATCGATTAGTGATCGATTAGATCACTGATCGATTTAAGACCGATTACTGATGGATTAGTGATTGATTAATGACAGATTAGTGATTTTATTATTATTGAGAAAACAATGCTATTTCAGAAATAAGCCTTATGAAAGACATCATTTGTGAAATAAAAAGTTCCATGAAAATATTTTCACCATGTCCAAAATTTTCTGGAATTCCTGGATTTACTCAGTAATACATGTTTATACAATATGCAGTCGTAACCAAGAGAAGCATATCTAAAAGCTTAGCCCTAACAAATTCCTGACTAAAAACTACATTTTTGTAGGTTTACCCGTGTATATTAGTCCTAAAAACTATGATATGACGTCTTGAAAGGCTATTGTATTTTTTTTCTTTTAAGCTTTCATTGACGAAAGGGGTCAAAGCAAAACTTAAAATAGCCTTCCAAGATGTCTTAATTATTTGGACTACTGTTTATATAATTAGATATGACCTACAACATTATTTCCATGTGAATTTGAATCCAGCACTTACCCAACCCTTCCCGTATCATATTTTTACTTATCAAAAATGTATCTGTCATAAAATGTTTTTTTTATGAAAATAAGATTAACCTAAGGCATTCATGTATATAACTGATGAAAGATACATTGCTATTTTTTCTAAACACATCAGAATTTTTTTTCAGGATACATTTGTAGTAATGTAATGTTTCATTATTATATATTTTTAATATTAATTAGGTGAAAATATCAAAATAATAGGATCAAAAGCACAAACAGCAAATAAATAGCTGGCAAGATTGAATGGGAAAATTGATTTAGAGATAATTGATTTGACCACACTATTGGAAACATTAACAAACATCAAAATATTCTGACATCTAATTAGTTTCAGACACTTGTGATATAAACAGGCAAGTTGAAAACTTCACCTCCATCTAAATTTCACAATTTTATCATGAAATATGTAATAGAGCTTGAAATAGTGACCATGGTGACCAGCTCATCCCTACCAATCAATTTATTCAACAACACTATACCTGCTAAGTTTACTAAGGAATGCAATAATCATTCCATAAAATTTCTAGACCTTGAAATCCTCAAAGAAGAACACATGAAAATACTGGTAGATATGAAATGCTATAAAAAAATACAGAAAAATTCCAACATCTTCATAAAAACCGCAAACCAACCCATTTGGAACTTTAAATCCTATATTAAAGGTAAAGGTATTCATTTACATAGAAACACAAACCAGAAAGAAAACTCTTTATTGAAAGACCATTTTATTAACTGAAATTAGTAAAACAAATTTTATTAAATTCCATGACAGAAAGGATAAGATTAAGAAAAAGGAAAAAGTTTAAAATATATGTTATGGATCATTTACATATTATCATCCTCAAGCAGAAGAACTTCAAAAAGTATTCAGGAAATACTGGCATCTTATTGAAACAGATTCTTCAATAAGTGCTACATTGTGTATCATATCCCATTAAAACCTATCCATAGGATTCAAAAGAAATAGAACATAGGTGAATTAATGAAATGACCTATAAAATAGTTTGTATGAAGGTCACAATTCCTTCAAAATATTTCACTGTGCAGAACTAATTAATGACCATCATCATGTAAACCTCACATGTAAACTGAAATTCTTATAAGACAAAATTCTACCAGGAAACACTTAATTCAACATTTATTGAAATAGGATGAAATAGTTAGAAAATCAAAAACAGAGTTCGTGAAAAGTGGTGGTCGGGATTTTACCACCAAAATTTTGCATAGGACTGACACAATTTTAGTATTTTTCAATAGAATCAATAATGAGGTCCAGCAAATTTTCTCCAAGGACCACCTGGGGAAAAAAGATTTTGTGAACTCTGCAAAAAAACAAAAAATCTAAATTCAAATTAACAAATTTTACAAAATTATGAAAAAATCAATAAATTAAAAACAGTAATAAAAAAAATGACAAACAGAAGGGGTGGTCTCTGCTGAAAGTTTCCCTTTAATCACCATATTTACAGAAAAACTCTAAACATTGCTACACAGTATCAATGAAAGGCCAGAACAATGATTTGTAGTTGCACTATGCAACTACAAATCACATAGGTGGATATAACGGCCTTAAAATTTAAAAACAAATATGTAACACATAATAAAAAAAGACAATCACTGAATTACAGGCTCCTGACTTGTGACAGGCACACTCAGCAGGCACATACTCAATTTTATTTAAAAACATCTTTAATTTCTTATTCATATTCATTCTACTTATCTTTAGATGTGTATGCTTTCGTGTGAAAATAAAACACTACCCACTATTGCCTTGCACTAGAACTATTTTAAAATTTTAGAAAAAAGGGGGATCTCCTGTATGTAAATTCAAAAGTCAATAGAAGGTTTTCCACTGACTCTGATAACAATCTATTTATTTTTATCAGTATTTTGCAATCCTTAGTAGAGTCATAGTCCACAGCTGGTCATTTCTGGTCAGTCTTCTACAATATTGTGGAAATTAGACAATATCCTGCTGTGAAGACAAACAAGTGTGTTTGAATAAATGATGTATCAATTTTCTGCTAATTTGTAAATGTTCTGGCTATTTAGTTGTGACCTAAATTCTGGCATATTAGTTAATAATGTTATAGGACAAACCCTAAATTTCATCATAAAGTTAAGGATATATCAAATTGCACAATTTATTTGTGTTGATTAATCCTTATATATGAAAAATACAGATTTTAATATATATTAGCTTGGTTGAAATTTTCATCTTCTTAATAAAATCACAAGTGTCTGAAGCTAATATTATATGTAAAAATTAATTTTGATGTGTTAACAAAGGTCATTAACTTAAAAGGCATCAAATATTGATCAAACCATGGAAGTATATATATACTACTATATTCAAGTCAAATGTTCTTGTTAAAATCTATTTTTTCACTCTTTTGGTCTTTTGGAAAATGTAGTTTGTGCTGTATTTAGACCCCTCTACAACCAAATTTGTTACATGCACACATATAAAAATTAGAGTTTTTATATCAAGAATTATGACATCTTGGATGGCTTTTTTAAATTTTGCTTTGACGCCTTCCGTCAATGAAAGGTTGTAAAAGAAAAAAATACAATAGCCTTTCAAGACGTCATAGTTATTGTACCAATATACATGAGTAAACCTACAAAAATGTAGTTTTTAATCAGGAATATGTTAGGGCTAAGCTTTTAGATACGCTTCTCTTGGTTACGACTATATTGTGTAAAAATGTATTGCTGAGTAAATCCTGGATTTTTTGGCATATTTAGACAGAAACATAAATTCAAGACTTAAATTTAAAAATAAACACTGATGTCTGGCATGGGTATTGGTTCTAACCTTTACACTCAAATTTCCAGACATATTGACAACATCATGAAAAACAATTCCAGTATCTTCTTAGCAGTGAAATGATTTTAAATTCTAGAATTCCAGAAAATTTTGGCAATGGTGAAAATATTTTCATGGAATTTTTATTTCACAAATGATGTCTTTCATAAGGCTTATTTCTGGAATAGCATTGTTTTCTCAATAATAATAAAATCACTAATCTGTCATTAATCAATCACTAATCCATCAGTAATCGGTCTTAAATCGATCAGTGATCTAATCGATCACTAATCGATCAAACTCCTGAGAGAGTTTGATCGATTACTGATCGATGACTTCAAGTCATCAATCGAGTACTGATCAAATATGATTGATTAGTGTTCGATTACTGATCTGATCGATTAGTTAAGTCTGGTGATAAGAATGTGGTCAACCTATTAATATGAAGAAAAACAATTGATTGATTGATTAATTTTTGTTTGCTTCATCATTATGTCCAGTGTCAAATACTTCATATATTGAGAATGATGACATAACTAATGTACATAATGATATTTCAAAGTCAAATTCAATATATGAGCTGCACCTGATAGAAATCGACCTGATGCAAATGAATACCAATACTTCTGATAATCTATTTCGAGTTGAAAAATGCAAAAAAAAAAATCTCTACGCAAAGTTTGTAAATGTTTTAAAATTGAGTTGATATACGAAACTTTCAAAACAAACCCAAATTAGTCCTTGTTGTAATTGATTGTTCCAAAATCAATGAAAATCATATACATGTAAATGAATACGGTGGATTTTTATCCAACACATCTCATTTCTACTGGTAACTGCATCGATTAAATTTTAGGCTTTATAATATAATCAACAAAACTTTTATAATTTTTCATATAAACTGTAGACTGTAGATTAAATTATTTTCAAAGAAATCTATGTTCATGAATTATTCACACAATTTGGTACTGATAAAAGTTAATATTCAGATTATACCAGTAATGTCCTGACAGCTGGTCTGAAGAAGTTAGATGGATCATGATGGTTGTCAAAAAGATGTATTCTCTCTACCAAAAATCTGGCCGATATATAGTCCACAGCTAAAACATAAAGAGAGGTTATATTATCAAGAAAGAAACAAAAATATTTCCTAACCTTGATTCCCAATCTATATGTAATGATGTATAACTTATAAGGCCATTCAAGTCCTTCAATCATGAATATCTGGTTTAAACATAAAATAAAGATATTTTGTCGTGAATTGTACTCATGCTTGTGTCAATTGTCAAACAAGTATTAATATATAAGTTACAGACCTTATTTTCATGAGAACTAATGAGACTAGAAAAGAAAGATTATGTTAAATAAAACAAAATTGATACTGCAATGGATATTCCAAAATGATGCTATTAAATTGGATACTTCGTTGGATACCAATTCTTGTAGATTTCTTGGGAACTGGTGAACCAAAAATTAAATGTTCAATGAATATCAAATTTTCCCTTAGACTTCTGCAAAACCACAAAATTAAATATTCATGAGCATGCAAGTTTTCCTTAACCCCCCCCCCCCCCCCCCCCCCCCAAAAAAAAAATGGAACCAATGAAAACAGCTAGATCCATAGTACAAATTGGTGACATCCATATAAATACATCATGAACAAACAATATTATATTGATTTTAAAAAATATCATTACACAAACACACAAGCAGTGAATCAACTGTAAACAATACAATGTGTAAAGTTCAAAGCTCTAGCTGTCATGCAGCACTCAGTAATATGGTGACGTTATCTAATCATTTAAGATAATCATATAATAAAACCGTTCATAATATTCAAAATTCAGAAAATACAAGTTAAAATGAGATTTTATACCAAAAATACCCATATATATACCTCTGCCATTATCCTCTGTAAATATATCATTTATCTTTAATAATAATAAACAAGAGTGCACACGCTGAAATGTCTCGCCTTCTATACTAATCATTGATATTATGTTGATAGTCCTAAGTATAAAGCTAAGCTTTATTACAACTGTCACATAAACTTAACATTAACCAAGATAACTAAACAAAGACCAATGAACCTTGAAAAAGAGGTCCAGGTCAGATGAACCATGCCAGGCAGACAGGTACAGCTAACAATGCTTCTATACAACATATATAGTTGACACATTACTTATAGTTTAAGATAAATAGACCAAAACACAAAAACTTAACACTGTGCAATGAACCGTAAAAATTAGGTCACGGTTAAATAAAACCTGCTCGACTGACTTAAAGATCATAAAATATTTCCATACACCAAATATAGTTGACCTATGGCATATAGCATTAGATAAAAAGACCAAAACTCAAAAACTTAACTTTGACCACTGAACCAGGTCACATGACATCTGCCCGCTAGACATGTACACTTAACAATCATTCCATACAACAAATATAGTAGACCTATTGCATATGGTATGAGAAAAACAGACCAAAACACAAAAATTTAACTATAACCACTGAACCATGAAAATGAGGTCAAGGTCAGATGACACCTGCCCGTGAGTTGGACATGTACACCTTACAGTCCTTCCATACACCGAATATACTAGCCCTATTGCTTATAGTATCTGAGATATGGACTTGACCACCAAAACTTAACCTTGTTCACTGATCCATGAAATGAGGTCGAGGTCAAGTGAAAACTGTCTGACAGACACGAGGACCTTGCAAGGTACGCACATACCAAATATAGTTATCCTATTACTTATAATAAGAGAGAATCCAACATTACAAAAAATTTGAACTTTTTTTTTCAAGTGGTCACTGAACCATGAAAATGAGGTCAAGGACATTGGACATGTGACTGACGGAAACTTTGTAACATGAAACATCTATATACAAAGTATGAAGCATCCAGGTCTTCCACCTTCTAAAATATAAAGCTTTTAAGTTAAGAAGTGAGCTAACGCCGCCGCCGTAGCCGCCGCCGCTGCCGCCTCCGGATCACTATCCCTATGTCGAGCTTTCTGCAACAAAAGTTGCAGGCTTGACAAAAACCTCACCATCACTGTAAAGCATTGACTAATATAGAAGTAAGCTCCTGAGTAATTAACATATGTATATATAGCATAGATATTTTCCTCTTTCTTCTAATTGATTCTTGTGAAATGGTTTTTGAGTTGTAACTTTTTAATCTTTTGAGATATAGGCTTTGGATATATGGCATGTGGTTGCTACACTTCACTGTGAAGTGTTACCAACTATTGTGTGTGACCTTGATTTCAACTTCCTGGTTATTTAGGGTAATATCACTAAAATATATAGGTCCTTGAGTCCAGGATTTATAAAAATAAGACTGCACTAGTCTAATATAAATTATTTTATTACAAGGCATTAACTAAATTTGATATTTAAATCAGATTTATTTCATTTTATGTTTTGACTAAAACACGATAAAAAAAACTTTTGAAAGTACCATTTTGCAAGACCTTTAAATTTGTCCTCAAGGTCAACTTAATGATTTTAAGTAAAATGATTTTATCCTGGCCATTACTTTTTTAATTTTTTTTTATATTTGTCATGTTGGTATATTAACTCAAAATAATGTGTCACATACCTCTGGATGCTGACCTTTGACATCGAGGTCAACTTATTTAAGCAACATGATCATGTTCTGACCATTTTTTGCTATCTTATGAAAAATGTTTTTATTATTTGAGTTATCACCTCAAGATAATGTGTTGCTTACCATTTTGACCTTTAATTATCCTCAAGGTCAAACTTGTTGTTTACCATTTGACATTTAATTCACCTCAAGGTCAATTGAACTTGTAATATGTCATTTTGCTAACTATTTGACATTGAATTCACCTCAAGGTCAAACTTATAATATGTAATGCTTCATTAAATGCATTTGTAGTCAAATATATATCCAATTCTTAAATGGGAACATGCATTTAATCAAGTAAAACAATTCTAGATATATTTTTTATACATCTAAAGGTTAAAAACTCTGTGTTGGTGCATGGTTACATAACAAATAATTCCAATTAGATGATTAACATTTGTAACATATTAATGTATTAGAGAGAGAGTAAGAGAGAAAGAAAGAGAGAAATAACACATGAGTATATTTGATTGTGTCAATTCAACCTTGTAGAATTCAATTTAATAACTAAAATAAAAAAATAAAAAATCTGACCAACCCACTTATAACGCTGATTATGTTAAGGTCACTTTGGCTTATTTAAAAAATGTACTATCTGAATTTTAATTGTTCATATAATTTTCTAATATATATCAAGCTAGCCCCATCACCATCCTAAATGGCAATCACTTAAGTTAGACATGAGAATTGACAAGAGCATGCATTTTTAACCAAAGATGTAGCTTTATTAATTTATAAAACTAGCCTTTAACGCCTCTAACAAAAACAGTTGGATCATTAATCAAATTATCAGGATTAAAATCATAGAATTTTTTTTTTAAATGGTTGATATTTCTAAAAAAAATTAAATGAATCGAATTTCAAAATGATGTCACTAAAAACATAATAGCAAATTCCTCATCTGAAATTTTTTTATTATCATAATTTTCATGATTTTCTAATATATAAAAAAACTTTTTGAGGACTTCTTTAAAGGGAATGAAACAAATTTGAATATTATTCTGAAAACGACTAGCTGAATTAACACAACAAAGAAAACCTGTATATAAACATGATAAACAAATATCCGTGGACCATCTTCTTACCATCTTCTGTTGAAAAATATAAAAAAAGGAAATGTTTAGGAAATTTTTCACATTTGGAATACATTTTTATAATGTATAGCACATAGTTTATCTAAATGCTTGATGTCATTTACGTATGTGATAATATACAGTAACTACATGAGTATTGGTGAGCATATATACTGTGTATTTATTTGAATTCTTGGGTACCAATGTTTGTGGATTGTGGAAAACTTGTACATGTATTTCTGTGGGTATTTCATTTCATCTATTCAACATTGTACTGCATAAAAACGTATCCGAAACAAAGTACTTCTTTTTACTCTAAAACTATTTTTTTACCATCCACAAAACTAATAGTACTCTACATGCCCTATGACCAATAATGAACTCAAAATATGCTAGAACAAGAATGTGTCCCAAGTACATGGATGCCCCATCTGCATTATCATTTTCTATGTTCAGTGGACCGTGAAAATGGGATAAAATCTCTTATTTGGCATTAAAACTAGAAAGATCATATCATAGGGAACATGTTTACAAAGTTTCAAGTTGATGAGACTTCAACTTCATCAAAAACTACTTCGACCAAAAACTTTAACCCGAAACGGGACGAACGGACGGACGGACAGATGAACGAACAGACGGACGCACAGACCAGAAAACATAATGCCCATAAATGGGGCATAAAAACAGTTTCAATCATGTTTTTGTCATTAATGATGGTACTAAATTGTTAACTATATTTGAACTAGTGCTATGTGATATATTACTGCATGCTAACTTTTGGTATACTAGCTGTTCTGTATGAAATTATATTATTACTTTATACAATAAATAATGTTCCTTTATCCAAAATAATATTATTGTAGTATTTTTGAAACAAGGAACAAAATAATATTTAAAATAGAGTGTACCAGATAGATATACGTCTTTACGACATACAAAATATCAGTTTCCAAGGTTACCTGAAGTTATAATTAGGCCAAACATTTATGACTTCTTGGAAGGCTAATTTATTCTTTTGCTTAAATGAGTCCAAAACTTTATAATTATTTAGACTAACCTGAAGTAAGCATATAAAGTAGTTTGCAAATTTTAATGATTTAGCAAAAATTTAAAGTCATGATGTTTAACTTTTGTATAGTATCTGCTTTCTGTCTGTTCAGCAAGCACATTGTTCATGTTCATAAGTTCCAAATTACTTTATAATAATCTTTTTTTTTTTGGTGGTGGGGGGGGGGGGGGGGAATACACAGTAAATTATCTATAGAATATAAAAGGAATAAATTTCAGAGTGGATCACCCATGCCATTTAATCAGCAGTGTTCACCATGAAAATGATCTCCGAAGCATTATTCTTACTTGAATCATCCTAAGCAAAGTGAACACATGTATCACCAAGGAAAAATGAGGTATTTTTCCTTGGCAATAATTTTGAATAGTTTTATATAAATAAATCTATATTTTCTTTATTACTTTAAGGTTAAATTAAAGTGTTAGAATATCAACATGTCAAAACTGAGTAAGGGCTTATTGCAAATATTTCACATCTTAAAGAGAATATAATTAGACTGTCTTTCTTAATTCTGGATTAGGGATTAAGGTAAACTTGAGGTAAAGCTATTAGCACCTTCAAAATATTACAATAAGACTGTAATTAGCTATTTCCTATTTAAGATAAAATACAATAGAAGTGTTATATTTTAGTTACATAATTTTATACTTTAACTATAGATTATAATTGATAAAAAGGTATCTAAGGGACCATGTGTTCAATAATAAGGTTTAATATAATTACCCTCCCCTTTTCGGGAGTTATGTATTTTGATTGGTCAAGTAACTTTGATATACATAAAATGATTATTGAGATTTAGAAAGATGCGTTTTAGAAAGGGACTTGGATATATTAACTTTGTGTAATTTAGAGATTGGATAATTTTAGGCTTTGTCACATCATGGTGACTTAGTTGCATATTCGTATACATGTATTACTTGTGTTGTAAATATGAATGCTTTATCTATTCGAGAATAATTAATATACCATCATTGAACTTAGTGTTTTATTGACTTCTTGTGCGTTATATGAAGAAAACCAGACAATGCGATACCTATGCTCTACCATCATTATTCAGAGTTAGTTCCCCTACAAAATAATATGATCAGAACTGGGTCGCAGAATGTCAGCTAGTTCCCCCACTTATTGACATGCGATCCAGTGGGTCATACATGCACCAAGGAAACAATTTAGACAATGCAAGCAATAATTAAGCATTATATCATATTATTAAAGTGTTTAACATGTACAAAAACTTACTGTTTTTGTCTGTTACGAACTTGTCGTAAACAAATTTGGCACAAGAATTGGTTGGTATTTCTTCTGGATTTACAAGCTACAAAAGAAAAAAAATTAACATTGTATAATTGTTAGATTCCTTACTACATTGTAGTTACAATTGTAGTTATTTGGTGTTACAAAATATTAGAAATTATTATAAATTCAGGAATGTATCTCCCTCATGCAAAGCTCTGATTCCTTTCACGAATTTGACTATACTTTTTGGACCTTTTGGATTATAGCTCTTCATCTTTTATATAAGCTTTGGATTTCAAATATTTTTGCCACGAGCATCACTGAAGAGACATATTTTGTCGAAATGCGCATCTGGTGCAACAAAATTGGTACCGTTGATTTTATTACTACCACTGGGTCGATGCCTCTGCTGGTGGACTATTAGTCCCGAGGGTATCACCAGCCCAGTAGCCAGTACTTCGGTACTGGCATGAAAATACGGATTTTTTGTGTTATTTAAATTTGGTGTTACAAAATATTAGAAATTATTATAAATTCAGGAATGTATCTCCCTCATGCAAAGCTCTGATTCCTTTCACGAATTTGACTATACTTTTTGGACCTTTTGGATTATAGCTCTTCATCTTTTATATAAGCTTTGGATTTCAAATATTTTCGCCACGAGCATCACTGAAGAGACATATTTTGTCGAAATGCGCATCTGGTGCAACAAAATTGGTACCGTTGATTTTATTGTACATGTATTTGATACATCTTGTGGAAATCAATTTTAAGCAGAGAGAAAATAAAAAAACAAGAATGTGTCCACAGTTAACACGGATGCCCCACTCGCACTATCATTTTCTATGTTTAGTGGACCATGAAATTGGAATAAATTCTCTAATTTGGCATTAAAATTAGAATGATCTTATCAAAGGAAACATGTATACTAAGTTTCAAGTTTATTGGACTTCTACTTCATCAAAAACTACCTTGACCAAAAACTTTAACCTGAAATTTGCACTATCATTTTCTATGTTCAGTGAACTGTTAAATTGGGGTCAAAAGTCTAATTTGGCATTACAATTAGAAAGATCATATCATAGGGCACATGTATACTAAGTTTCAAGTTGATTGGACTTCAACTTCATCAAAAACTACCTTGACCAAAAACTTTAACCTGAAGCGGGACAGACTGACTAACGAACAGACAGACGGACGGACGAACGGTACGACGGACGAACGGACACACAGACCAGAAAACATAATGACACTCTTCTACTGTAGGTGGGGCATAAAAATGAAACGGGATTATTCAGGTGGTATATCAAATTTATCATAGTAAGTCTGTTACTCAGCTACAAATGTAGGTCATGTTGATTTACCTTAGACTTAATGAACTGTAATGACACTTAGTATTGTGTAAAGATATGTACATACCTCAATTAAATTAATGACTAGTCTTTTAGAGAATTTGTTGATGCCACCATCACCACAGTCATCGCTGGAAAATCAATCCCTATGTTTCGCTTTCCATGACTTTCGTCACAGGCAAAACAATACTGAATAAGACTCACTTACCCCTAGTAATGGCATTTCTAAATTTGTTGTTTCGGCTTCAATACACAGTCTTTTAAAAGGACAGTGGATTTTCTTATAAACTTTATCCTTAAGCACAGACTCTTCAACAATAAATCCTTCATCTCTCAACGTATTTTCAAAAATTTCTCTTAGCTTGTCTCTAACTTGTATTTTTCTTTTTTCCTTTGAACTCAATGAACTATCGTCAGCTTTTGAATCTGGATGAATCAATACAATATCAATCCGTTTTGACTCTGGAATTAATAAATTTCCAAGATTTCTGTAAACTCTGTCGAAACGAGTTATGGCTTTTCCTTCCACATTTTTAATAGGCTGCTTTGCCTTAGGTTTCATAAACCCGTCTTTTGTCCTTTTATGTTTTGGACTCATCTTATCTTTCATGTTGGTAACTCTTCTTTTAATTTTCTCCATAATTTAAAAGATTTGGACGATATCTGTGAATAAATAAAAACATTTAATAAGCATCTAAAAAAATGAGGATAAAATATAAAGCATCAGTATATCAATCGTTCAAAAGTGACAAAACATTGAAAGCAGTTAGTAATAACATGAATTATAGTTCATGTTCCCATGACCAGTTTTGTTTGCAAGGTTTTTAAAAAATGCCATTCCAGTTTGACCATGTTGACCCACCTTGTTATTGCAAAAAGAAAAAAATACCATTGTAACTGAATAATATATACACCTATCACATGTATTAGAGACTAAGTTTTATGAAGAATCTGCATATAAATAAAATTTATTGAACACTCTGAAGGTAAAGTTAGCAAAATTGTTAGGGCTGTGGATTAATTGTTTGGTGTTGGTGTTTAATGTCAGATTCAGCCCTATTGACAATATCATGCCAGTCATTTTTTATTGGCTGAGGAAGCTTACTATCTGGTAGCCCTAGACAATTATGATGATTAAATGTTACTAGCTGCTACATCTCAGCAGAATTAGGACTCACAAGTCACAACCTCAGTATTTACAGATTATCGAACTATAATTATTTTTTGGATATATTAAGAACACCTGGCATCATAGGCCTCATTTTGGTTTGATAGATACTACATATCAAATAGCATTAAATAATCAAACCTAATTTATACACAAATGTATCATCCTCACAGTTTTGCTTAAAAAATAATCCAGGATATCAAAAACAGAAAAAGTCTAATTTTACATTAATTGGAAAATATAATAATCAAACGGATTCCTAGTTAAATTAAATTTCCCTATAACTAGATTATTTTCATTTAAGCTAAAAAAAAATTATGCAACTTCTAAAATTCATAAATCGTTTTCTTATAAATAATAAATATTCAACAATAGAATTTATTAATTGCTTAATGTCTATATATATTCAAGTGGAGATAACTCTAGCTTATTCCCAAAAGGATGCTGACAGAGTTATTTCAGGTTAATGTAAACATTTTCATCAGAATGCGTAATGAGACCTAAAAATTAATTTTGCTTTTATAGCTTAATCATGGATATATAGATTAGGGAGCAACCATTTAACTTAAAAGGAGGGTTATGTTGGGTTTTTTTAACGCTATCAATCAAATTATTTTTTTTTAAATGTAACTCTATAAGGTATGGGGGAAATCTGGATTCAGAATAATTTTTTGTCATCTTCTTGATCAGAATATTTTTATTCATAAAATTGGGGGATAAGAATATTTTTTTAGGAAAAACCATAACCCCCCCTTTAAGTTAAATGGTTGTTCCCTTAAAAGAGATTTCAAATAATGTCTTTTTCTTCTAGATAAATTATGTACAGCATATACATAAGTAGGTGTATAAATATCACTATTTCAATGGTTAATGGAGCAATAACACATGAATAAAATGTAAATATGTCATTCACATACATTTGTATATATGCATGGGATCCCTTCATAACTTTTAGATGAATTATTAAATTCCCTTTTGTACAGAAAACACAATAAGTCAACTAACGTCTGTTGATCTATTTTTAGTAACTTCTTTGATAGGTAATATTTAAAGTTTTAAAGAATGAAAGAACACATATACAAATTGAAATTTAAAAGCAAAAATCATAATTTAATATTAATAAAAATTCTTTACTTTTTTTTTTTTCATTTGTGATACATGTTGATACTTGATATGAATAATTTATAGACTTTTTATACAAAATTATTGTAAATAAGTCATTCAAACAGTCTGTTTTCTATCATTTATTTTATGAGTATGTGCAAAATTCATCATTGTATTGAAGTACATGTATTATCGTGTTAAGTATTGTTTAGGGTTTGTGACTAAAATTGGACTCATAAATATTTCAGGCTTTCTTACCACTTAAACGCCGTTTACTTTGCAGCTTGGTACAAAATGTACATTGTGCGTCTAAAGTTGGAGGTTGAAATGTTTGGGTAGCCTAAGATAAATTGGTGATAAAATGCCTACCAAGAATATAAAAAAATAAAGTACTATGAAAATGCAAAAAAAAAAATTCTCCTTAGGTGGTATAATAAATTCCATTCTCCCTGTTTCTTTACAAATGTTTAAAAATATATACAAGACATTCAAGATGAAATAACCAAAATTGATCAAGAGGTACAGCAGACAGATGAATCTATATTATTATGTCATATTAAGGAAGCTGTTTATAATCTACCAAAGTTGAATTAAAAACAAACAAATGTTTAATGCTAGCTCTTACAATGTATTAAAAAATCAATTTGAAGAAAATAAGAATAAAGCCTGTATGACATGTATTATTTGGGTGGGATACATAATAAACATCCTCAGCTGAAAATGATAAGTTTATAAATCCTTAACCCTTGCATTTAATTATTTGTTTTGGGGTTTAACTTTTTTCTCTCCATAATTTCTTTTTTTCTTCAATTTGTTCAGTTTCTCAACATTTTCAAATGAATTCTTCTATTGATCATGTTGATTTTATCCTGCAATCAACCTATTGTACAACTAATAGGTATATATATAATAATACTATAATGCTTTATTTGTACTAGTATTATACAAATAAAGTCTCCTGTTAATTTTCCTGAGCAAACTGCAATGTAAATATAAATATTTTAAAGACCTGTTCATTTTATGGTCTTTTCACGAGTCCATTTTATGCCATATTGATTTTAATAAAAATGAAGCAAAGACAACGAATAGAATAAGAAGAACTAAACATAAAGTTGTCAATGAGAGAAACTTATTAACTTTCTACCAAAGTTCAAATGATTATGGTATAACTAAGCAATTATAAGTTACCATATTCTGCCTTCATCAATGAGAATATCTTATACCCTATAAAAATTTTCATTGCCTATAGTCAGCCCTAAAAGGCCCCAACATGAAAAGTCAGAAATGATTCAAAGGAGAAAAAATTTAAGGCTTCATTCATGGCAATACAATTGAAAAAAAAAATAATATGAACTACTTGAACCTACAACAACCACGGCTTATACATGCTCCAGACTCTGGACAGGCACTTTAGAATTAAAAATTAAGGCCTGGTTAATCATGTGGGTGAACACCAGTATAAGAGTACGGACTCCCAGTTTACTAAACATGCTAAAAGCTAGACTAATTCAAAGCAAATTAAAACTATTGAATTAATCGTGTCTTATGTATCAATCACTACACAACAAAACGATTAAGCGTACCAATAAATAAGTCACATATATAAACTGAGTCAGTGAAATGAATGACCCTATGAAATGCTAAAAATAGGTAAACAATTTTGAAAGGATGTGCGAAGGCATATATTATAGGACTACCTGTAAACATGAAAAAAAATTAACACTAATATTACATGTTAATGTAAATGCAAATTTAAAGACATAAATTTTACTGAATTTGAAAAATAACTATATGAGATTTAAAATGAATCTTTAAGGTGGTACCTAACAATACAGGGAGATAACTCTGTAAAATCAGCAGAACGTTTTAATGACGTTGTGTTGTTAAGGAAATATTAAGGATCTCAATGATCAAAATAAGTGTTTGTCAAACTGCTATATAACCAGTGTAATTTTTCTGATTAAACGGTTGGTTCAAATTTTTTGAATTTTTTATATTTTTGTTAAAGGGTCAAAGTAAATACTGTGTCAAAATTTTATGAAAATTAAACGAGCCAAATTAATTTTAGTGAAAGTGTTGGGCACCACCTTAAGTAAAAAGTAAAACAGAAATTGAAATTTTAAAATATCTTTAACGACCAGGCGCGTAGCTCCCTATACGCCAACACGCAGTTGCGTGCACATCAATTCGGCATGCAAAAAAAAATAAATGGCAAAATAAAAATTTATAAATTAAATGTTTAAAGGAAACAAATATATGTGATCGCTTTTTTAAATGATGTAATGTCATTAAATAGCGGCATTTGGTTTCAAAATTAAAGTTTTATTGGAGATGAAAAGACTAACAGTAACTTGCATTACAAGATTTGAATTTGTTATACTCTAGTAGTTTCGGGGCAGATTTTACTGAGTACGGTTTAACTGTTTGGATTGCGATGTACCAATTGACATTAGAAATTATCAGTACCCTTCGATATCGTTGAAAGTATGCCGAGGCGATGTGTTCGACAGACTACCAGAGCCAATACCCCCAGCAAACACGCTAAAACAGTATTGGAAAGTCTCATTATATTTTGCGTTCATAGACCACATGATAATGGAACTTGAGTCGCGTTTGATATCATCAGGAAATCGCTTCTATGCGCATTATCTGCTTCCTCGTGTTGTCGGTAATACAACAAACGAACAAATATCTGCATTGTTTGAGACATACGAAACTGGACTGGCGTATAATTTGTCAAATTCAATCGGGGGTCGCTCGATGGCGAACACGAGTGCTACCGCGGAGAGATCGTTCAGTGTACTACATCTGTTGAAAACATATGTATGATTAACCATGAACAACCACAGCTAGGTTATTATATATATGGAAGTGTTTAACGACCTTGACTGGCTATACAGCCCTCGCACGGTCGGTAGGTTATTATCGCTGGCATTACTGCATTATATTCATCGGGATTTCAGTGTGAATATTGACAAAGTCATAGAGACGTTCCCGAAGAGCAGATTTTGGACAATTTTGAGTAAATTCTTTATCACAACAATATGTTGCTTACATATTCAATTAATCATGCTTTACTCTATTTAGAAGTCAAGATTTCTAAATAGTTTTGCATTCATGAATTGTTTATTAAGTCCTATGTACATCACAACATGTAGCTCCTCTTTTAAACCGTCCAATGACCGAAAACCGAAAAAAAATACAATTTCTGCATAAAAGGGTCCCAAAATTTTTTAAGCGGTAGTTGCTTGCACATCGTTTCTTTCTAGCTACGCCCCTGACGACTAAAAGATTAAAGAAGCAAGTTATAAAGGTGTCAAATTAAACCAATTTTAAAAGATTCATTTAACATGTTAAAGTAAATTAAGATTTGGAACAAATTTTAAATATCCAATACATTCTATTGCACATATTTCAAATGTTGCCAGCCCAAACAACAATCACAGACCAAAGAGTCCTGATTGTGTAGGTTTTTTTTGGTCATTTGATACATTTCCAATCGCATGATTCTCTTCCGTTTTAGTTGATCCGAATTTTAAGTTGCTTCCACGCTTCAGAGGTAAAATATTTTTTTGATGCACTGAAGGTTGACTTTTTCATCAAATATTTTGTTATTTATTAGCGAAGCTTCTAGAAGATTATTGGCATTGGCCTTTGTTTTATCAAAAATAATTATTATTAATGTATTACACTTTTTTCCTGTTGAACTTGTTTAGAATTTTTTAACTCCGTGAAAACAGGAAAAACTTATTCTGTTAAATTTTAATTCCTCTTTAATTTTTGTGTTTCCAGTTCTTCTTTTCTCTGCAGCTGCAATTGATTCCCAGTTTCTTTTATAAATACAATTGTATAAAATTAATCGACTGATAGTTTTGAACAAATTGTTCCAATAATTCATGATATTTTTGAAATGCCTTCCCCACATGTATATCCCTCTCTTCCATTTTAAGAATATTTATTAGCTGAGAAAAACTGTTCACTTATATATGTACAAATGTAGGACCCTAAATTTTAAAGTGTGATGGTACTCTAAAGTGCGATGGTCACGCTAAAGTGTGATGGTCTACGCAAAAGTAAGATGGGGTCTCACGCTAAAGTGCGATGGTTGTGTGTTTGCTTAAGTACGATGGTATATCACGCTAAAGTGTGATGGTTGTGTGTTTGCTTAAGTATGATGGTATATCACGCTAAAGTTGCAATGGACCAATAGGGTAAGGTTCGAGGGCTGAAAACGGTAAAGTTGATGGATGTTAAAAAAAATAGTCTTTTTTTTCAAAAGCTATGCATGGTACAACATATGTGATAGGCTTTATAATTTACCGGAAGGATTAAGTGATTGTTTCTAAATTTAGAAGACCGACCACGTAATAATTGCTAAAAGGTAATTTACATTTTTGTAGGTGTCACAAAATACTATATTTCCTTAAAGATTTTTTAACAATTTTGGGCGTATTAAATATTTGGATAATTGGTATACAATGTAGCTTGCCGTTCAAACAGTCTATTAATAATCTGAACACCACCCCTTACAGTCGTAGTTGTAAATTACAAATACAATTTCGTTCATTGTCGGATAAGTATATGTAACATTTCTTTGTACAAGCTTTAATTCAAATGCGAGAGAGAGTCAATGTTCGCTGAGCTTTTTCCTTCGTCATAGCGAGTACACATTTAGTTATATTTTCTTACAATGTACGAACTATGTTTTAGCCAATAATTTATAATTTACCCTTGAAAACTTGTACCATTATTTTACCAACGTTACTTTTTTTTTGATGAAATCAACAATATTTTAACGGGGACGGCAAAGTAAACTGCAACTTAAACAATGATTTAAATGCATTCGTTCCCGATGCCTATGCGTATACTATTTTGTATCCATACAGTAACATGGTCGACTGCATGACACAAGTCTTTTTTCCAGCATCTGAAAAAAAAAAAGCACATTTGCTTCAGCCGACAAAGCATGGTTAGGTTTGAAATTAAGTCATGGACATTTGGTTTAAAAGTTGTTAATCAAATATTCTTAATTTATATTCCGGCATGTTCATTTTTGGTTTGTATCAACAACTGTTAACGTCATAATCCAACTACGTTTCTTACGTCTATACTTTCAGGGCCCATCGCACTTTAGCGTATGTAGGCATCTCACTTTAGCGCAGACCACCGCACTTTAGCATGACCAACGTACTTTAGCGTCCCCATCGCACTTTAGAGTCCTACATATATAGCTATATATAAATATTCATAAAACTTCTAAGTAGTTTTAATTAATTTATTCACTAATAGCGATAATTTTCGTACATATTTCACGTTTCATTCTCAATCCCTTTGCCATTTTATTATAAAACCAGATGGGGGTACGCATTGCCTATGAACGGCAGTTTGGCTATTTGTACCCGAATGTGGGTACGCGCAGATACTGCCATTCTGTTCTGTTCTGTTCTGTTTGAGAAAATCCCTCCTTCAAAGGAGCACTTCGCACTATGACGAATAATGTTTATATATATATATATATATACCTAAAAAGACATACATGTACTACGTACGCCTCGTGAGATGAGTGTTGGTTACTGTCAATGACCCTTACGCTTGCTTGGCGGAAGGTTTTTAATAATACGAGTTTGTAGTCCATGTAGAGCAAAGCAAAGCTTCCTTGTGATGTATTCTACAGTGTAGCAGACATCCATGCATTTACATTTACAACCACAAGCACAAATAAAGCTACTAGGGTCCAATATAAAGTTAGTGTCTAGTGTAATGTTACTATGGATACTACATTTCATGCACACATCAATACTACAAATAAAATTAAATAATTCTTGTAGATAAGGTGAACGGATTTCATGCAGAGCTGGACATTCCATAAGGAAATGATCGATTGTTTCTGGCTTACCCTTACATAATAGCCTTTATTATCATAAGAGGTTCAAAAGTGATGTCATTAAGAAAGCAGCGATCAGTTCTGTACACCTTTCTGGCAATACTAAAAAGCCTTTCTACAGCAGCTGATGTGTGTGAAATGGCTAAATACTTGATAGCTGTATTAGCCAAAGAAGAAAGGCACACTGAATTTGACTTCCATCATTCCAGTGCATTGATTGAAATTTCTTCATATGGCTCAGACAAGTAGATGTCAACATCATGTACTGCACCATACCTGTGTCTATACTCTTTGATGGAGTAGTAGGAGGCATGAAACTGGAAAAGTCACTTTTAAGATTCTTAGGTGGTGGTAAAAAATAAATAAATTATCATATAATTTTGTTTCTTACATTGAGATCACTTAATCATTAAGACATCATTAAGGGATTTCAAAGGAATATAATAAATGTGTCATTAAAGGATTATCTTTTGAAATGCTTAAGGGCTCTGTGAGGACAAACATAAGTTGAGAAGATTTGATTGCAATAAAAACATTTTGATATTAATTAGGTGAAATAACAACACAGACAGGACCCAAACCACAGTTTGGTTTAAAAATGTTGTTTGACATATTCAATCTTTGTAAGGTGTGTATAGAATTATGAAAATTTCATCTTCATATTTTATCCATTCATCTATATAGTTTTGTTTAACAAATTTTATAAGATTTTTCCAGTCTGCACCGTTAGCCACTAGTCCGATGCCCAAGACTAGTAAATATTAATTCGGACTGGTGAAAATTTTCAAATTTTTTTATAGTCATATAGGGACAAGTTTTGATATTTAGTGTCCGGACTAGTAGATGAAAAAGTTTTTGGTGCAGACTGTTTTTCATTGAACACCAAACCATCAAACACCAAAATATTCCTAATATCATTTTAAACAAATATCAGAAACCAAAATCAAGACTTGATAATTTTTACCATTTTATATTTATTACCTTAATGTGTGTTTTAAAGATTGATGTAATTTATTTAATACAGTAATTAACTGTGACAAAAATTTTATTCCATACTTTCATTTTTTTTGTTAATATTTTATTTTTATTATACAATATTCTTCAATTTTATGTATTTTACCAATTTGTAATGAAAAGTAATGTACTGTAATGGAGGCATTACATCAATTTTTAACTAAAGTAATCATTACATTACATGTAATTGTAATGCAGAAAATGTGCATTACAAATTACTTTGCATTACATCCAAAAAATGTAATATTACAATGCATTACAATTACAAATTACCATTACCCCAGGCCTGATAATAGGCATGTTGGGTCAACTGTGTTTTGGTTGAAGGCAGCTTTGTTGCTTTGTAAATAGTAAGTACCTGTCAACAGTTTCAACTTCGTCGGTAATCTACTAATATCTTGAGAAGAGGTATTAACGCTGGCTAAGCTTGGATGTGGTCTATTCCATAGCAGATTATTGGTGGATAAGAAGCGAAGCGATCAGTATAGACGAGCAGAAGATGTGGTTTGAGCTTTGTAATAATTGTCTACAGCCTTTTTTACTCTCGATTTCCAGTGCTCTTTGCTGAATTTTATTAATTATATTTGCATTATTAATTAAACTAAAAGTAACAGTAACACTAGTAACAAACAGGCACCCTGACCATCTGACAATGCCTGCGGATGAAAGAAATTCACCAATATTTGGCAACATCTAGGGAGAACACTGAACATTGCAATCTAAAAAAATAAAAATTTAACAATTGTACTCAAATGTAGCGCTGAAAGACGGTACTATAACTAATGTTGATCACATGTTCACTGTACTGTGAATAATAATATCCAACTCGTGCAACACGCTTAGTGCTTCTAAATTAATTCTATGAGGTGTGACCCACATATATCTAATGCATTTGTTACTCTTTGCCTAACATTTCAATGTGTTCAATAATTACCTGGTTTTTTTTTCAACTTCAAGACATATTATAAGTATTTACATGATTCAAAAAATTAATTGTTTTGATGTTGCCATGAATAGAGTCAGGGGGAGTAACTCGGTACATTTCCCGTTTCCGGATTACACACGAAAAAATTCCGAACGCTTCAACTCATTTGCGTCAGTTTTTTTGTTTTTTTTTCAAACCACACACACCCCACCCACCTAATAAGAACGAAGAATTCAATTTGAATATTCGAGAAACAACAGAAGGCACTGGGTTCTTTAAAAGAATGGTAGACTGAGAATGAGACAGCAATTCTCCGGTTACTATTTACAAATAAAACGTTCCCGCCGAATGCCATACAATTTAAAACTATGTACACTTGGCTGCTGTCTATGGTGTTGGTTTCGTGTGTGCACTATTGTTGGCGGAGCTTCAGTTGTAGCTGTTGGAAGGTGGTTCCACTCTTGTTTAGTCCGTGAAAAGTATGAGTACTTATATACTCTCTGGTTTGCTGGTGGTTGATATAGCGGCGTTGTTTGCCTCTAGTACGCACTTAAACTAACAAATCATATCCTTGGTAATAGTTCTGAAATATTGGTTTCTTGGATTCAAGAAATTGCAAGGCAGCAAACGTGTTGCTAAAGTTGTTATGGTTTATGCTCTTTGGCAAGTTTTAACACTTCAAAATTGATGTTAGCTATAGAAATTCTCTCTTATCGTTTAAAAATAATACACCAATTGCCAATTTTTTTTTTCAAAGATAGGTGAGGGACACCCAACTTCACTCTTATGTCGACGATGCCAAGCCGAAAAAGTGATGGCAAAAAGTAACTGATCGGAAAAACAACCACAAGAAAACAGTATTAAAAAACACAACATCGAATTAAAATTAAAGACTGGGTTATATACAAACCAAGGATTTGTATAGCGTATTCCTAAGATACAAATCCGTGCACAAACCCACAAAAATCCTGACTTGATCGCAAAATTGAAGTTTTAAACCATCTTTTTGTGTTTACCGTAGAATTTGATCGGTACACAAAGTGTTGTTTAAGAACAAGTATGAAATTTGCTTTTAAAAAATTAAAAATTTTTTTTAAAAAAATGAAACAAAAAGTTGTTTTCATATCAAATTTTTTTCACGGAAAGTGTCTTGCAAGAAGCAAGTTCTCTTCACTCTCTGGTGTATCCCCTGGATGTTTTTCGTTATCCAAGTTTCTATTTCCTTTTAGTTTTCAGAGTTGATGGTCTATTGTTTGTACTTCTGTGTTCCGGTTTTGTCTTTTGTTCATTTATTGTCCTACTTTATGACTATATTCTGAGCGTTGATTTTCATTTGTAAACGTGGTTTTGCAATGTTGCATGTCGACCGATGTCCAGAATTGTGCGAGAAATATATTTTAAGAACATACGATGCTACTCAGTGGACACAAAAAAAAATTGTCCTTTCTGCATGGATCATTGAAATTAATTGATATCAAAGAATACAAAACAGTTAGTTTTATTGTAAATAAAACTAGATAGCTGACATGGTTTGAATTAAAGTAAGGTCCCATATTTCCCGGTATCAAATAATTTGAAGAAAAAAAACAAGGTATTGCCATATATGACCTTTTACATTGAAAGGTTAAACTTGCATAAAGTCATGTTGAGACCCTTTATCAGATAATAAAGGAGTATGGGGACATAATCGCACACAAAGTCAATGCATAGAAAAAATACAAATGATCAATGGTCAAAGTTTGTGTTCCTGCTCTTCATCTTGATAGTTGCCGGATGGTCTTCAACAATACTTTTAAAGAATCATTAAAACCGTAAAAGATCTAAAACAAGGTGAAGATGGTCCCTAGTGTGGACTTAAGCAGTACTAGTACTTACAGTATAATACTGCAATGTCACTATATTTAAATCTAGTCATAAAAAAAATCACCAAAGTCTAATCACAATACAAGACAAGAACAGACAGACACGGTATTAATAATTATGAGAATTATGATTTTGCTTAATCCTACCGTGATATCGGTCTTTTAATGTTGTCTCTAATACCTAAAAGTCTTAAATTACCATGAATCTTTGTTTTTGCTTTGGGACCTGATTGTCGAAAAAAATATCTAAAAATTAATTAAGCCGTTTCAATGCAAGAAAGAGTCTGGGAAACGCTCAGAATGCACGATTTTGCGTTATTTTTTTTCAGAGCTTCTGGGGGCCTTAAGCGGCCCCAGACCCCTCGCCAAAATTTGTCTCCTCGCTTCGCTCGGCGAATATATTTTGTCTCACTATTAAAAGAGGCCAGTTACGGCCCTGCTATCGAGTATAATTCAATAATTATATTTTAGTGTTTAACGATACTTTTAAGCACCGCATTTAAGCTATTTCGTGGCGGCCAGTTTTTATTGGTGGAGGAAGCCGCAGTGCCCGGAGAAACTACCGACTTCGATAGGAAAACTGACAATCCTTGTCAATTAAGATTAGAGTCGACTGCACATGCACGAGCGGGGTTCGAACTCATAACCTCAGTGTTGACGACGTGGCTAGTGATTATCATGAGTACAAAATGTATGCTCTTTAGCTACAATTAAAGTTTAAAATAACGGACTATTTTATTTTTTAAAGAATTTTCATTAGTAAATTAGAACTCCGATTTCCTATACTGGTATAGATACTGCATGAAAAATCATTTACCACACGACACACAACCCACTTGTCTCACCTTGACTATCGAAATTTGTTGAATGAGATTCTAAACGTATAAGCAGTAAAATACAGCAGGAGTAGAATATACAATTACAAAATATGCATAGACATATATTCAATACAATTTGGTAATTGTCTTTATTTGTCGGGAATAAACATGCTTCCCCCTATATTTAATCAGAGAAATAAAGACGCAACTCAAATTCCACAGGGACTCGTTTCTTTAGAACAAATTCTGCATGTATGCATTGAATATTCAGGCGATGACTTTTATTTATTTTCATTTTTACTTTAAATTCGATCCAATTTTGTTTCCGAATTATATTTTTTGGAATTTAATCGTCAGTGAAGGTACACAAAAATCGAACTGTCAATTCAAGCTGTCCAATTCGTTGAATACTCATTCAGTAATTTATATTATTGGTATTTATTTCATACAATTCAAAATTCAAAATTAGTACTTAATAACACCTGGCCGCAACTTTACGTCTGGTCTTTTCTACATGCATAATGTCTTTCTTTGGGCGCAAAATATTGTTAGAAAATAAAAAAATGTTTTGAAAGATTTTAATTGTCTTTTATTTGAATTTTGAACAGGAATTTATTTTCAAAGGATATTTTTGTATTTGTATATATTTGCATGTTACATCCCGATTCCGTGTATTCAGTTTCAAAAGGAGGTGAATTATATATGAATTGCCGTTAAAGATTCTGATTGTCTTTCATTAGAGTTTTGAACAGGAATTTATTTCCAAAGGTATTTTTGTTTTTGTATATTTGAATTTTATAGCCGTGTATTCGGTTTCAAAATTAAGTGCAACTTACTAGTATATAATTTCAAACCGAAACAATAATTGTCGTCTCCTTCAGTTTGATTTGATTTCTTCCTGGTTATGCATACAATATGTGTCACTAGATCATAAACAAAAGTGCGTTTTTGTGAGACAATTTGAAAAAAAAGGAGAAAACACTCTCTTCTTGTTCTTCGATAGATGAAAACAACAATGTATAAATTTTCTGCGTCCCACGTCAGGATTAAACATGTTTTGAGAGAGTTGAGAGATCTCAACCCCAGGGACTTTCTATACTGACGAGTCCGGTTAGTATAGAAAGTCCCTGTTCACCCCTATTATACCTCTAGCCAATTTGAAATAAACAAACACTCAGTAGCGCGCACAGTAAACTGGAAGTTCAATGATAAAAGGTATGTCAATGAAGTAACTAGCATGGCAGCTTTGGACCTAAATTAAACTGGTTAAATGATTATGTCTGTATCATATGAACATCAAGCACAATCCATCCCATTATAACTTAAAAATTAGTTTTATAGAAAAAAAAACCAGTACCTCCCGTTAGTGTTTAGGATCATAGATACCATCATAAAACATACGAGAAGAACATATATTAACTCGTATCATGCCAACAACTGGTTTTAGAATAAAACAATACATTCCGTTTGAGATTTAGTTTCATATTATATAATAAAATACGCGAAGAACATGTCCCCTTAGATCTGCAATATCACATCGTTGTCATGCATAACAGCCGCGATTGCATTGAGTGTATACGGGTAAAGGTAATATGCAAATGATTGGTTAGCTTGCTGTCTAGCTGAACGTTCATGAAGTCATTATTAGGTAAGGTATATCCTTCTTTCAAAGTAGCCTGTCCTACAGACAGATAGATTGGTTATCTGTCGGAATATAAAGGAGGTTAGTATATACCTAAACTAGTAATGACTTCACTTTTCAGTTAGCAAGCAAGCATCACTACCTTTACCAACACACTCAATGCAATCGGCTGTAAGTCAAGCTGTACTCAGGTGTCCACTCTCCGTTAATATTATCTTTTAATTTTAAAGATGGTATCTAGGAAGATGTGCATATTGCTGAGAACAGCGTGGAAAATGCAAAACGTAAAACGGGTACAAAAATGGGATGCTGATAAAAAGAATGAGTTCGTAGAATTTATTGATAAGGACAAAATTTCAGATTTGGTTGCCGAACTTCAGAATCAGTTGACAGTAACCTTTTATCTCAAGGCAAAATTAACGAAGTAGTCGAAAAAAATAGCAGCATATTTTTCGATGCTGCAGATAATGTTCTAGGTACATATAATGCTAGCCAAGGGAGTCGTACAGGGAAAACTGAAATTGGAAAAAAGGGGAACAAACCATGGTTTGATAAGCAATGTTGGAATAAGAGAAAGATTTACAGGGGAGCAAAGATAAATTATAACAGTGATAGATCAGAAGCAAACTGAAGGGAAGAAATGAAAAAGAAAAAACAGGAATATAAACGCCGGATGGATAAATCGATGAGGGAATATAGAAAAAAAAATTCAAAAACATATGAAAAACATGAGGAGGAATATTTGAAAATTTTAAATAGGGTAGGGAAAGAAATAAACCTAACATAGCATTAGGGAGCTACCATTTGATTTTTATGGGGGGGGGGGGGGGGGCTAGGATGAAAAATTTTGTCCTGCATTTTTTTTTAGCTGTAATCTCTGTCCTGCCTTTTAATTTTTCACTCTGTTCGGTCCTGCCCTTTTTTTTTTTAGTTTATCCTGACTTTTTTTACCTAAATTGTCGTCCTGACTTTTGTTTTTTTGCAAGTGTCCCATCCTGCCTTTTTTTTTTTTTTTTTTTTACTCAAAACTCCTGTCCTGCCTATTTTTTTTCAAATTTCATCCTAAAATTAAATAGCGATATTAAAAAGGGGTACACAAAAAGCATATCCTTCAATTATCCTAAATTTTTTAAATCCCAATTTCGCCTAGTTTTTCAAATCGAAATCCGTAAAGAAAAGGGGTGTCCAATGTAGGGCAAAAAATTGTACCCAATTTAAAGTAGGGGTCTCAATTTTTTATAGGTTTTTCCTTGCATGGCCGTTAGAATTAGAAATTGGAAAAGATTCTGTTTTTAAAGTAAATATTTATTCAACTATCAAGAATAGCTGAATCATGATCCTTATATATGTAAATAAACTCATCATAGATACCAGGACTAAATTTTGTATATATACGCTAGCTAGACGCGCGTTTCGTCTACAAAAGACTCATCAGTGACGCTCGAATTCAAAAAAGTAAAAAAAAAAAGCCAATTAAAGTACAAAGTTGAAGAGCATTGAGATCCAAAATTCCTAAATGTGTTGCCAAATACAGCTAAGGTAATCTATGCCTGAGGTAGAAAAGCCTTATTATTTCAAAAATTTCAAAATTTTGTAAACATGCAGTTAATCTATAAATATAACAATATCAGTGATCAATGATAATTCATGTCAGCACAAAAAGTGCTGACTACTGGGCTTGTGATACCCTCGGGGAAATAAATCTCCACCAGCAGCTAGTGGCATCGACCCAGTGGTTGTAAATAAACTCATCATAGATACCAGGACTAAATTTTGTATATATACTCCATACGCGCGTTTCGTCTACAAAAGACTCATCAGTGACGCTCGAATCCAAAAAAGTTATAAAAAAAAAGCCAAATAAAGTACAAAGTTGAAGAGCATTGAGATCCACCCCTATAAAAATATCAATATGTGTCAATAAATTGTAAAATTATAGATTTCTTTTTCGAAATTGAAGAAGGCGCCATTTTCGCCCATTTCTCTATTACGTCTATTGGTCTGCTATAATTATTAGATGATTCTAAAAAATCTCCGGCCTCGATTTTTTTTATACTTTCATTTTATAATCTTTGGTACATAATGCAGATGTTATGAAAAAATTATGCACTTCTATCGAGTAGAAATGGAGAACGGTCATCTTTATTTTGTATCACGGTCCCCACAATGGGGGCGTGGTCCTCCTTTAACCTTGTTTCTGAAGTACACGATAGCTATTCATCTCTCGAAATTAGTTATCAACTAAATATCATTGAAACAAAATGAAAATATTTTAAGACATCAATAAACTTTAAGTGCTACTGATTTTTTAACAGAATATATGCCGGAATCGACCCCCAATATTTTATAACAAATAAATGCAGATTGTTGGTTGCCATGGATACACCCAAAAGAAACTATATTACCATTTTCTGTACTGGATATAAAATCTATATGGAAGATTCTGATTGCATACATATGCACATATCTATATGACACAAATAGTAAGCTTAATATAGCAAGAAAGCAATGAAAAGGGGATTGTAAAATTTATGAGAGCAAATTTTGATATTTTTTCCTAACTGTTTATTGCTACCTTATATCAGAGACATAATATTATATGTTATTCAGGTCTCAGACAGGGTATATACTGTGACATTCCCGGCTTAGAGTTTATATCCCCTGAGCCGAAGGCGAAGGGGATATAAGCCCTACGCCGGGAATGTCACAGTATATACCCTTTCTGAGACCTGAATTACACATATATTACGGATTACCCCTGACTTAATGTTATTTTCCAGTGCAATTATTTGTTGACAACACATATATATTGAAAAACCCAACCTGATATGTTCGGCATACGTGAAGGATTTTCTAATTTGCTGTGAACATAATTTTATCGTGTATGTAATAATTTATAATAACACTTTTAACATCAAATTAAAGTATTAAAAGTGTTAATTGCGTGATTTTGTATCAAAAATGTATTATTGACTGAAGCACGTCATTATTTTCCCTCTGTGAACCTCCGACAGTCTGATAGCTTATGACTACGTCACATAGTAACCGGTGTTATGATGACGTTTTTGAGGTTCCAATTGGGGATAAAAACGTCGTATATACCCCGGCAGTTTCCTGAATATATACTGACATCTCTGTGTTGTTATCCAATCAGAAACCTCGACACATTTGTAATCCGTAATATATACGTCTCTGCTTATATAGATCAACGTTGTCAATTTCCGGCGCCGAAAATGTCAACGTAAAATGTCATTAAAAGTTGGAATCTTAAGTTTTCTTCTTTGTAGCAATTTTGTTTATCTTAATGTCAAGAAAGTCATGCAATATGTTGAATCCATATCAACGTTATACCAAAACAGGCCTTACTTACTTTGTAAACTAACAGTTTTAGGCCACATCATCATCATGAGATCGACTTTTAAAGTTGAACAAGATTCATTTCGTGCTTATTGTGCCGCTGAGTGTTTTAAATGAACAACTTATCTGTTTGGTCATATCGATTCCTTTCATAATTTTCCTTTCGTTCGTCAATACAATTATCGTTATCATAGGCGAATCCAGGAGCGGGGGGCGGGGGTACGGCCGCCCCCCTTTCGTGGGAAAAATTGGGTTGATTATATAGGGAATCATTGAAGCATAACTGGAGCGGCCCCCCCTTAGGAAAAGTTCTGGATCCGCCACTGGTTATGTGTTTTGTTTTGTTTCTTTTTTTTTGTCAAAAAGGGGGGGGGGGGGCTCTTTAAATTTTGTCATAGACATGCGTCATTTTTAGGGGCTCATGGTTCTCAATTTCTGGTTTGCAGTGAAGGTCCAATCTCTTCATGACTTTACTTATTTAAAATCTGCAGTTCCTGAGCTCATTGATATAATTACTATATTAGTATTACATATATATAGTAATATATCTATACATCGGGGAGGGGGGCGACCATTTGCTATTCTAGGTAGGACTAGGTTGTGACAATTCGAAGAGAATCCTGGTGTGTTCGTACTAGAACTTGTCTGTCTTATGTGCTTTACCTTTAAACCCTATCAACGGTACCCGTTCTTTTTAAGTCACCTGGCCTAAAGGGCCAAGTGAGCTTTTCCCATCACTTTGCGTCC
Organism: Mytilus edulis; assembly: GCA_019925275.1. Classification (NCBI taxonomy): domain Eukaryota; kingdom Metazoa; phylum Mollusca; class Bivalvia; order Mytilida; family Mytilidae; genus Mytilus; species Mytilus edulis. The sequence continues at coordinate 67,513,888 of CM034361.1, read as the reverse complement.
GGCGTCCGTCGTCGTTAACCTTTACAAAAATCTTCTTCTCTGAAACTACTTGGCCACGATCATCATTGGGGTATCTAGTTTAAAAAATGTGTCCGGTGACCCAGCCAACCAACCAAGATGGCCGCCATGGCTAAAATAGAACATAGGGGTAAAATGCAGTTTTTGGCTTATAACTCAAAAACCAAAGCATTTAGAACAAATTTAACAGGGGTAAAATTGTTTATCAGGTCAAGATCTATCTGCCCTGAAATTTTCAGATGGATCGAACAACCTGTTGTTGGGTTGCTGCCCCTAAATTGGTAATTTTAAGGAAATTTTACTGTTTTTGGTTATTATCTTGAATATTATTATAGATAGAGATAAACCGTAAACAGCAATAATGTTCAGCAAAGTAAGATTTACAAATAAGTCAACATAACCGAAATAGTCAGTTGACCTCTTTAGGAGTTATTGCCCTTTATAGTCAATTTTTAACCATTTTTCATAAATCTTAGTAATCTTTTACAAAAATCTTCTCCTCTGCAACTACTGGGCCAAATTAATCCAAACTTGGCCACAATCATCTTTGGGGTATCTAGTTTAAAAAATGTGTCCGGTGACCCAGCCATCCAACCAAGATGGCCACCATGGCTAAAAATAAAACATAGGGGTAAAATGGAGTTTTTGGCTTATAACTCAAAAACCAAAGCATTTAGAGCAAATCTGACATGGGTAAAATTGTTGATCTGGTCAAAATCTATGTGCCCTGAAATTTTCAGATGAATCACACAACCCGTTGTTGGGTTGCATCCCCTAAATTGGTAATTTTAAGGAAATTTTACTGTTTTGGGGTTATTATCTTGAATATTATTATAGATAGAGATAAACTTTTAACAGCAATAATGTACAGCAAAGTAAGATTTACAAATAAGTCAACATGACTGAAATGGTTAATTGACCCCCTAAGGAGTTATTGTCCTTTATAGTCAATTTTAAACAATTTTTATAAAATTTGTAAATTTTTACTAACATTTTCCACTGAAACTACCGGGCCAAGTTCATTATAGATAGAGATATCTGTAAGCAGCAAGAATGTTCAGTAAAGTAAGACGTACAAACACATCACCATCACCAAAACACAATTTTGTCATGAATCCATCTGCTTCCTTTGTTTAATATTCACAAAGACCAAGGTGAGCGACACAGGCTCTTTAGAGCCTCTAGTTTTTTATGTTATTTTGTTTAATGTAAATTATTTGAATGAAGTATGTAAATGTTTGTGGCCAATTTTTTTAATAAACCGCATAAACCATAACATTGGAGAAAGTAGGATTTTTTTTCTGGATTGACTACTTTATTAATTTGCATCCATTGCTTCATACATGTATGCTTTTATCTCTAAATATATTTCACTTTTGCATACAGATGCAGAATATTCCTTTTCAGGCTGTCTTGTGTCATGTTATTTAGGGGTCTTTTGTACACGTAGCTTACTATACGTTATTGGTTCTGCTAAATGTTGAAGGCTGTCAGAGATCTATATTTATTGACCTTTTAGTCATTTGGTATATCTGATGAAGAGTTGTCTCATTGACAATCATACCCCAACTTCTTATTTTCATATAAGAACTGTAATCAAGCCTTAAGCAGGCAAATTGAAAGGGAACTGTAGTACAAAAAGTCAAATAATTCTGGAATGGTAAAACTTGAATTAGCCCAAAGGTAAAAGTGAGCTTTTCTTTAAATCACACTCATGCAAAATAAAAGGGAAAGACTTGAGTCCAGAGGGAAGATGTATTCGATTTTCAGAAGTATGAAATAAAATGAGGAATCTTATTAATTATACAACAGTGATATTGCTTTGAATTTTTTTTTCTCAGGAAAACAACTGAGTCAATCATCTGATGTTTTTTACTAAATATGGTGACATTTCACTTATGCACATTTTAATTTTGATGAGTCTTGCATATTTCAAAATCCTCTTTTTACTACACATTGAGCCCATATAGTCAGCTTAGTTTCATTTATTCAATCCTGCATAAGTTCAACAAAAATGTCTGCTAATCAACACTTGAACCACCTCGGTTACCATTCTGTACATGAATATATCTCTCATAACAAATTTCATATAAATTGCTGATTCCAGGTATCAAAATTTTCATCCTCCAGTAAAATTATTCTTCTGACAGCTATAGGATGTGTTGTGTACTGAAAATAAAAAAAATATTTTGTTATCAAATTAAGTTTGTTGATTCAATCAAAAAGTAATGATGAATGATAATTATAATATATCATATTTCATTGTAATTGCCATCTTTGACCCCAATATGGTCTGCTTAAGTCATTCTCTTATCTGAAAAAAATGGTCAAGTTTAGTTAAACACTTCTGACATTCTCATGGATGTGATGCACATCATGTAAGAGCAAATTCCCTTATATTGTTTTTTTTTTATCTTTATAAATTAATTTTAAATTACTTCATTCTTGAAATTAGGTTTTAAATCCAAATGAAACTATCTTGAAATTATACAGCATAGATAATAGTATACAATCTTTTAACTATCTATAATACTAAAATTACGAGGTCCAATTTGTCAGCCGTCATCACGTAAAAACGACGAATCAAAGAATTCAACTTTATATATAACTAATATAGTACAAAGGTGTAGATTAAAAATTACACCACTCCAGGCCCTTTTGTTTTCCACGTAATTAATATTGCCAATAATTAAGAAGTTCCGGGTCGAGTCCGATACCGATACCAATAGTATATTCACCTGTTACCTATAACCTTATCTGTACGTTCCGCATCTGACAGGCGCACCACCAAACGGTGTATTTAGGATTAATATGCTATATACACGGGTCATAATCACAGGGTTGACACTACTAAATTTAATCATTTAATCAGTAAGACTTTTTAAGATAACAATACGAATACTAAAAATCTGGACTACAAATAAGGCGTATAGGTACAGTTTTCAATTTGTTAGCGGGCATGACATAAAACAGTGAATCAAATAATTCAAATTTATTTATAACTAATATAGGACAATGCTGTTGATTAAAAAACAATCCATTCCAGGAACTTTTGTTTTTCAAATAATTAATATTACCAATAATTGATAAGTTCCAGTTCGACGGGTTCAAACAGAAAGATTTGAAAGCAGAGAAAACTGTGTATCTTATAATTGGCATGACTTTATCAGATCACAATATATATAATACTAAAATAAGGCTTGCGCATAGTTATATACTTTAATTCAGCCACAGACCCGCGATATCACGGGTGTGTTCTAGTATATATTAAAAGTATACTATTTGGCCTGATTCTTTGACCTATAAACTATAAATTTTAACTTCCATTCCAAATTTATTCGATTGGCAATTTTCTTGTCTGACTGTTAAATGTAAAATATTTTCAGTCTATTTCCTTATCAAAAAAGTTTTCATACATAATGTTTATCATGTTTTGTTTCATATTTGTGGGATTGAAATCATAGCGCATTGTAAATAACCCACTGTTGTTACCCTGAACAGACACATTTGGATTACTTACCCTTAATATATTCTAGTCATATTGTTTTCTATTAACTAAATAATTTTGCTTTCAACATTACTCGTTGTTTAGTACATTCCATTTGGTTTTCTTGCAGTATGTATATCATATATGTGCATGTACTGCAAGTCTTTTTGTTGATATAAAAGTCCTCTGTTTTGAATTTTTGATCCATAGTGAACATCTTTCTCCATCCTGTAAATATAAAGCAAATGTACGTTCAATTACTATATCAATTGAAAACACTAACTTTAAAATTATCAAAGCAAAATTAAACTTTGCATTGTTATTATCAACACATGAATACAAATTTGCCAAATAAATTACCAAGAAAAAACATATTTTTCTTGCTCCAATGAAGACCCATTGGTGGCCGTCGACTGTTGTCTGCTCTTTGGTTGGGTTGCTGTTTCTTTGACACATTACCCATTTCCATTGTCAATTTTAAATATTTATTATGTAATATAAATGATTATGCCTCTAGCATTTCTGCTCAATACATAAAAGTTACAGGCAAAGAAAACATATTATAATAGTGTACATAAATATCTAACATGTTCATTGTACAATGCAAGCTGAAATTTTATACATTTTGGGGGCACTCACAACCTAGTTTTAAATTAAATCCATGATCCACCACTGTCATGACACCATTAATTTGATAATATTATGATAAATGAAGTTGGAGTACATTTTTTGAAAGTAATTAATATTGTCAATGGATTATCATTTCTAATTAGTTTGTATATGACTATATATATAGCCTATAGGAATAATATAACATGATGGATATAAAGAAATTGTACAGGCATTTTAAATTTGTAATAGTTTCTGGCCATGAGGATACATGTTAATGCACATACATACATGTGTATTAAGCTCTCAAATGGAAGGGTGATTCCGTGGTTAATTTCAATGCGTAAATTTCTTTTAAAATTTCAGATATGAAATTAGAGGAAAAATTGGCTATCTAATTTATTTTTTTTATATGGGAAAGAGGAGTCTGTGCCTGTGATCGCTTTCCCAATTTGTATTTTATGTTTATGAAAGATTTAATTTTTATGAATATTAAATTTTGGTGTATATATATATGAAAATAAATAGCCAACAGTGAAAGTGAATATGTCTTACATTCCAATGATTTAGTACATGGACTTTTGAGTTGAACCTGAAACCTTCAGCAAAATTCGTGAAGCCTCAGTAGCCTTTATTTTTGGACCATGAAATTACCCCCCCCCCCCCTTTTTTAGAGCACTTACAATCGGCATAAAACGTGATCATGCGTGCTTTCGAATTTGATTCATTTTGGTCCGTATTTGCAGTTACAGGTTTACAATGTTCTATTATCTGAGCAAGAAGTGATAGCACAGGCACTTGTTTCTGTCAATATGGGGTTTACTATCCATACCCGTACAAAAACGGTATGGATATATAGTAAACCCCATATTGACAGAAACAAGTGCCTGTGAGTGATAGCGTGAATATTTTCCAGGGAGATCTATCCATGCTATCGTGAAGGTGGCACGGTAGTATTTCATGGCCCATAGGGGTTAATGATAGCCTTTTTAGAATTTTCACCACTTTCATATTTTTCTACACCATTTGTACACCTGATTCATCCCTCAGTTTGGGAAAGTATGTTCAGTTGATACTGTATTTTTTGTCCAATCACACTGTTCAGATACATTGACTAAAGTAAAGGTAAGCTGCGGTCCGCCCATCCAAATAAATTTTCAGGTATAATATTTCCGGAAACAATTAAGGGTACCTTAGACCGAAATCCGACTAAAAATTGGATTTCATTTTTCATGTTTGATATAATTTTACACTTTGTTTTTGCCGTTTAACGAAATCATTTCTTTGGATTCGACTTATTTGATAATATTAACTGAACTCTTAGCCAAATATGACCTCACGCCCAGCATGCACACCATACGTGATCATATGATACTAGCAGTGAAAGAGGTCGAAAGCGTAAGACCTCTACTTTTTATGCGTAAGACGGTCGAGACGCAATGAATACATATTTTATACTGAAATTACTTCTCAGTATAATCTATATATGAAAACAAGAGCCTGAACTATGAAAAGCAGTCATTTCAATATCTATATAGGACCTAGTATTTTCATTTTATCAGTAGGTATATAACCAGGAACATATATATACTGTTTCCTGGTATAACATTTAATTTACTTCCTGCGTCATTCCTCAAGAATGGCACTCAGCTGCTGAACTGATTCATGAGTTAGTGCTTATATATATAAGCATGGGTCATATTTTAAATATTGTATATATAAGCTAGTATAGGTCATTCTTTCTTAAATATTTATATAACTATAGGTACTGAATTTCAGTGAATGTTATATTAAAATGGGTACGTTTTATAAGGCAAAAATGGCACACCCCTACCAAAAAAATATCGAAGTTACCCCCCTGTGGATATGACGACCTTATCTGTTTTCTCTTTCATTTTTGTCTTTTGTCTTAAATTTTGGTATAAAGCATCCCGTAAGACAGCAATTTGATTTTCTGGGGGGGGCTTACGGATTTCTATATACCTTATTTCTATATACCCCCCCTTCGGCGAAAAACAAATTAATCTATGTTTTTGGCGACAAGTCGAAAACAATTTTGTTCATTCAATTTTAGCATTACACTAGAACACACCAGAGAAAGTGCGGGTCTGTGACTGAATTAAAATATATAACTATGTGCATAAGCCTTCTTTTAGCCTGGATTTTTAGTATTGGTATTGTCGTCTGATAAAGTCATTCTGATTATAAGATGCACAGTTGTCTGCTTTCAAAATCATTCGTTTGAACCCGTCGACCTGGAACTTATCAATTATCGGTAATATTAATTATTTGGAAAACAAAAGGACCTGGAATGGAGTAATTTTTAATAAACGGCATTGTCCTATATTAGTTATAAATAAAGTTGAATTCTTTGATTTGTTCTTTTACGCCATGCCCGGGCTAACAAATGATTGGAAACTGTACTATATATACTCCTTATTTTAAGTCTAGATTTTTAGTATTCGTATTGTCATCTTATAAAGTCATACTGATTATAATACTACAATAGGAAACAATGTGACAATGCTTGAATTTAGTAGTGTCAACCCTGTGATTATGACCAGTGTCTAAGCAAATCCTAAATACACCATTTGGTGGTGTGCCTGTCAGATGCGGAACGTACAGATAAGGTAATAAGTAGTGTTGTCAAATCATACACTTCTGCCTAACCAGTTACTCGTATAATCGTTTGACCGATTAACCGGTTAACCGGTAGTTTAAGTTAATGTTTGAAGGCCTTATCAATAGTACCATACACTTCGATATAAGAAGATGTGGTATGAGTGTCAATGTGACTACATTCCATCCAAGTCATACATTTACGTTTTTTTATAATACGATAAATTGAAGTTTGGCCTTTCGTTTTCTAAGGCTTGTCTGTGAAGATTCCTGTCGAAGTGCGACTTTTTATAATCAAATACACGGTATCAACTATGGCGTTTGTACTAACTCCAAATTGAAAAAAAAACCAAAAACGTCTTGATCTCGTAGAATTGAATATGTCTGAAACCGATGATTCTTCCATTGTGTCTTGTTGTCTCCGAAAAAAAATGTTAGGTGTTTCAATTGAAATTGATTAATCCTGATATTCGTACCATCAAATATACATTGATTACATTACGTTGGTTTGGTTTTTACAGTTTTTGTGTTAGTATTTAGTTTAAAGTATGACAAAGACTTGCACGACATAGATTGCACATTCAGATATAGGTCTACACAATATAAGATCAAAAATGAAATAATGAAGTAAATCGCAAAATTTAATTGTATTACTGATTAAAACTTGAATTACTGTTAAAAAAACATGAAAACTAATTATGTTTCCTTAAAATCTTGCCCCGAGCTGAGAGACAAGTTCTAATTGATTTTTTTTTTGGATTATATATAACAATACCAATCAATATACTGGACAATTGATCCGTCAAATTTATTACCACGACGACAATTTTTAAAGAAAACACAAATATTTAATAATTTTAATACAAATTTATATCAAATCTATTAAAATTGAAAAAAGTCTGGTTAAACGGTTAGCGTTTTTGGTATTCGGTATTCGGTCATTCGAACGGTTAACCGTTTACAACACTAGTAATAAGTAACAGGTGAATAATACTATTGGTATCGGTATCGGATTCGACCCGGAACTTGTTAATTATTGGTAATATTAATTATGTGGAAAACAAAAGGATCTGGAGTGGTGTAATTTTAAATCATCACCATTATCCTATATTAGCTATATATAAAGTTGAATTATTTGATTTGTCGTTTTTACCCCATGACGGCTAACAAATTGGACCTCGTTATTTTAGTATTATAGATATAGAAGCAGCTGAGGGTGAAACAAACAAATTTTGTTTCTCAGGGTTCCCCCCCCCCCCCCCCCCTCTTCCAGAAAATCAAATGGTTACTGCCTTACAGGTAGTTATTGATGTTTTTTTAATTCACTAAAAAACTAAATAAATAACAATGAAGCCATTAGTGCATTACACCCAAGCTGTTGTTTAATCATGAAAAAGTTAAAAGTAGTAAGAAGGAAAATTATGAGTCCTTTTCATTACTACAGTGTACTAACTACTATCATGGTTTTGTTCAAATTTGTCATGGTTTAGATCCAAATTAATTACACATGTTGCGCCATATCTCAGAAACTATTTATGATTATTACATAAAACTTCACACACTTGTTAGTTATATTAGTCTGAAGATCTGTATACTTTTTGGTGATGATTCAAATTTATTTTTTAGAGTAATTAAGTTTTTTGTAAAAAAAAAAGGGGGGGATGTTTTCACATGTTGCACCGTATCTCAAAAACGATTTATGATTATTGCTTTAAACTTTACACACTTCTTAGTTTTTTTTAATCTGAAGATCTGTTTGCTTTTTGGTGATGATTCTTTATTTTATTTTTGAGTTATTGAATTTTTATTGAGCTTTTTGGTAAAAAACATAAATCATGTTGTGAGTTATTTTTTTTCTGTCTCTTACACAAACTTCCTATTGAACAAGAATACTGAATGAGTCAGTATGTATACTTAGCATGACTTCCTGTACAACCCCCTTGTTATTCCAAAAACATTTATTATGTTTTTTCAAAAGACAACAGGCGTATCATGCGCTCATGGCGCAGCTGTTTTTTGACCATTTCTTGTGGGCATAATCAGCAAATCATACATTTATCTATGCCTAACATGTTGCGTAGTACATGTAGTTGGAATTATGGGGCGTCCGTCTATTCTTCTGTCCGTCCATCTAATGTGTACAGTTCTTGCCAGAATTTTATGAATTTTGTATCATTAGTTCATATAAGCAATTATGTCTTAGATGAGTTCGAAAATCAGTGTCGATCACTTATTTTTAAAGGAGTTGTGCCACATGGAAACATTATTGATATTGAATATTTGCACTGTTAGCGCACTCCTTGTTCAATTTTTGCAAGTTTTTATATATAAAACTTGTATGGTACATGTAGGTTTATATAAGCAATGTCTTGGACAAGTTCGAAAATCAGTGCTGATCAATTATTTTTAAAAGAGTTATTCACCTTGGCTGTATCATTTATATGGAAAATTGTCTTTGTCATAGGAGTGCTCTAATGTGTACAATTCTTGTTTGATTTTTATGAATCTTTATTATATATATTTGTTTCATCAATGTACTTGAAGAGTTTAAAAATCAGTGCCGATTAATTATTTTTAAGTTATGCCCCTTGAAAATATTGATTATATGAAAAATGCAATGTTATCACTCTCATGCATTGCATTTGCTCTGAAGATATAAATATTTTTTTTTTTGAAAAAAACAAAGTGCTTTTTAGCTCACCTCACTTGAAAGGTCAAGTGAGCTTTTCTCATCACTTGGCATCCATCGTCTGTCGTCGCTTCTTGTCATCTGTTAACTTATACAAAAGTTTTCTCCTCTGAAACTACTCGGCCAAATTTAACCAAACTTGGCCACAATCATCACTAGGGTATCTTGTTTAAAAAATGATTCCGATGACCCTGCCTTCCAACCAACATCATATAATGGTATGATGTCATCGTCGTCTGCATCTCGTCCCAAGACACATTGGTTTCCGGATAATAACTTTAGTTCAAGTCAATGAATCTCTATGAAATTTTTTAGAAGGTTAAATACCACAAAAGGAAGGTTGGAATTGATTTTGGGGATGTTTGTCCCAACGATTAAGGACTATTAGGGGCCCAAAACAAGCATTTTTCTAGTTTCAGGATAATAACTTGTGTATAATTATTTTGATTGCTCTGAAATTGTACCACAATAATTAATACCAAGAGTAGAAGGTTTGGATTCATTTTAGGGGTTATGGAGCCAACAGTTTAGGAATGTAGGGCCAAAGAGGGGCCAAAAACAAGCTTTTTTCTAGTATATAGTTTCTAGTTGGGAGGGGATTTTTTTTTTTGTTAATTTTTTTAAGGGATTCATATTTTTTCAAATTTTCAAATTTTTGAAAAGTTTCAAGAAGAAATCTTTAATTGCACAGTATTGCACAATAGATTTGTAAGATCTTTAACCACATTTATTTTGTGTCAGAAACCTTAATTATGTAAAAAAAAATTGATCACAATCCAAATTCAGACAGTATCAAGCTTGAATATTGTGTCCAAATTTGCCCCAACTGTTCAGGGTTCGACCTCTGCAGTCGAACCAGACTACGCTCCAGGAAGGGTTTTATTGGTTATTATCTTAGATATCATTATAGTTTCTATAAATAATATCTAATAACTATAATTCTATTAATTACTACTTTAACCTTATTTTTTTTTACATGATTTCCAAAGCATCAGTAAATACAGGTGAGCAACACAGGCTCTTTAGAGCCTCAAATTTTTAGTTATTGCCCTTGTATATTTTTATAAATCATAGATAAAATATGTGCAACACAGGTTTTGGGGGCATTGAAACCCTGTTCTTTTATTATCTTTGGTGTGTTCCTAAGACATACTTTATATCATAGACACTGCTCTTTTTAACTGGCATTCGATATGATGATTTATAATTTTAAATAGAAAGGTTTGCTTCTGTTTCACCTAGACTCTTTTCTCCATATGTCCATGTTAGACTCGGCCGGGGGTAATTACTATGAGCAGCGCTGGTTATATAATTTGATGAAAACTGCTTTTGTAAAATACTTTATTTTATATTTTGCTCTATTTCCTAAACATTCTAAAAAAGACAAAAGTTTGAGCGTTTTTGAAAAAAATGTTGAAGTTCACTGGTCAATTACCATAAATATCTTATCAATTAAGTATATCATAAATATCTTATCAATTAAGTATATACACTTTTGTTATTGCTTTTCTGAATACGACAATGGGCCAGTTCAATTTGAAATCCATTTGATGCAAGGTAAATTTATAAAGATGACCTGTTGAAAAAAATACCAAATGAATGATTTTTTTTCAGTGGTGTATATGGCAAGCCGTTTTGCTATTTAATTTAATTTTAAGATATCTTATACACTTTATAAGATATTTTGTATAGTTAGTAAGATATTATATAAAATACCTTATAGATTATATAAGATATCTTATAAAGTTTATGAAGTTTACTTATAATGTTCAAAATTTTTTTATAAAATATAAGAGATATATATTAATTATATAGCATATCTTATAAATTATATAAGATATCTTATAAATTATATAAGATATCTTATAAATTATATAAGATATCTTATAAACTATATAAGATATCTTATAAACTATATAAGATATCTGATAAACTATATAAGATATTTTATAAACAATATAAGATATCTTATAAACTATATAGTAAGTTAATAAGATATCTTATATTGTTTATAAGATATCTTATAAAGTTAATTTATATTAATATATCTTATATAGTTTATAAGATATATTATATAGTTTATAACAAGTTTATAAGATATCTTATATAGTTTATAAGTTTATAAGATATCTTATATAGTTTATAAGTTTATAAGATATCTTATATAGTTTATAAGTTTATAAGATATCTTATATAGTTTTATAAGTTTATAAGATATCTTATATAATTTTCTTTATAAGATATCCCATAAACTATATAAGATATCTTATAAACTATATGAGATATCTTATCAACTATATACGATATCTTATAAACTATATACGATATCTTATAAACTATATAAAATATCTTGTAAATTATAAAAGATATTTTGTCCAGAAAATATTTATAAGATATCGCATATATACTTTATGAAATATGTTATAACGTATATAAGATATCTTATAACGCATATAAACTTTATGAGATATCTTATATAATATAATATAAGATATCTCATATAATATATAAGACATCTTATATAAATGAAATTATAGAAGATATCTTATATATTAAATGAGATATCTTATATATTATATAAGATTTATTATATATTATAAAAGATATCTTATATATTACATTAGATATCTTGACATTTGAATAAATAGCAAAACGGCTTGCCATAAATTTGTGTTAGCTGGTATAGATGTTTATGTACATGTAAAAGGCATAGGTTACCATAGCTAAGATAATCTAAGTGTATCATGTGCAAAGATATTCATGTAATACAACTTCCCTGGTCTCAATCCAATAACTGTTGAGTGATATGGTGATCATATCTCTGAGAATCATATATATCATAATCAGTAGCCCATCCATAATTATTCAAAATATTACAACTTCTTAAATCAGTCATGTCAGTGTAGATGTTAAACTTAATAAATATACATTTTCGACTTTAACAGGAAAATGATATTATTTCGTCTTAGATTTTATGCATAAAAATTCCCAATTTGATGTTCAAGGGACCCATTTGAAAACACCTGGAATCATCCCTGCAGCATCTGATAGGCCTGTACACTCATTGGATTCGTATAATCCTGTTTTTTTTTTTTAAGATGAAAAAAGTTTATTGAAATGCAATCAATAAAAAGAAGAAGATAAGGTATGATTGCCAATGAGACAACGCTCTGCAAGAGACCAAATGACACAGAAATTAACAACTATAGGTCACCATATAGTCAGTATTGTTTTTTCTACTTATGATCAAATATGATTTTGTGAATTTAATGGTAAATTAAAAAAAAATGTGAAAAAATTGTGAAAAAATTACCAGTATGGTATTTGTTATAAGGAACAGAATAAGGTAGCAAAATGGGGTACTGATTTGTCTTGGTCCCGAAATGTCTCCTGCCTTGCCAAACTGTCTATCAATCATGTCTACTAAATATGTCTCCTACGGTGCCAAACTGTCTATTAAACTTGGAGCTAAACCTGTAGAGGTGACAAACTGTCCTGTAAAGTTGCCTTATCTACAATGTGCATTATTGATTCGGATCAGTAAGACTGGTTTCTGAGAATAGTATACCTTTCACCTGTTAAAAAGTACCTGACAAAGAACCAGTTAAAAATTATTGATTGCAAGTAAACATGTTGAAGAAAAAGGTTTTGCATTTGAATAAACAGAATGCAGAAACATGTCAAACTAGTATTTGTTTTCTTGTTTTTTGTTTATAATTACTTTGTTCATCAAAGTTGGATTAAATTTATTTTCTGCTGAATAATTGTACTTGTCTGGACGGACAAGCTTGATACAGCTTTTACTTGTCCTACCTTTTTTCCCTCTGGTACCGGACAATCGGACAAGCGTTATTGTCAAGTCCTGATGAGAAAAATGTCTACTTAGAGTTGCAAAACATACTAGCTAAATAAAAACTAATCTTTGTTTTAAATTTTTTTCTAGCAACCTATACATCTATTGTTTTAATTTGAACCATGCAGAGTATGTCTTTGATGAATAAAAGGAGATTGGGAGGTTGGGGGTTTATACACCCATGATACAGTAACATAACTATAAAAATTTGAAGTTTATATACAACCGCAAAAAAAATTGCGGTCGTATATTAATGGTATCACGTCGTAGACGTCCGAAGACATTGGGTTTCCTGACAATAACTTTAGAATAAGTGAATAGAAATATATGAAATTTAAACCACAAAAAGGTTTGGATTAATTTTAGGGGTTGTGGTCCTAACAGTTTAAGAATTACAAAATGTAAGGGCCAAAATGGGGCCCAAATAAGTATTTTTCTAGTTTCCATACAATATCTTGTGGAATGGTGTATGGATCTATTTGAAATTATACCACAAGGTTCCATACCAGAAAGAGATGGTTAGGATTGGCTTTGGGGAGTGATGGCTCAAACCATTTAGGAATTAGGGGCAAAAAAGGGGGATTAGCAAGGGTGTCCTGGTTAATGGACAACTACTTTTAAGTAAAATGTTAAGATTGGATTACCTCCCTTACACTGCTTTTAAATTATTGAATGGGTAATTATGGTTGCAAACTCCATTGGAAATTTGAATTGAGATTTTGACCATATCTTGAGGGAAAAAAATAAGGGGGTATAAAAGAAATTGTGGGGGGACAATGTTTTGTTTGGACCTTAAAATAAAAAAAAAAAATGATGCACATGTTTAAAGACATTATTATTTTTCTGAATTTGTTCATCTAGAATGCTTGCTTTAAAACTGCTGAATCAATTTCAGCAAAACTTAGGCTGAATGAGTTTCAGAATATCTAGATTAATTTTTCATTATATTTCCTTCTACGTCAAGAAACATAGCCACTATGACTCAAATGGAACATAGGGGGTAAAATGCATTTTTTTTGCTTTTGAAGAAAATATGACTGATACAAAGAAAATGTAAATGGAATTTTTTAGACTCAATAATATATATTGAAAAGCAAAACTATCATTGTGGAAAGATTTTAAGCTAAAAATAACAGGTGACGATGCAGGCTCTTGAGAGCCTCTTGTTTTAATTGTTTCCGCTTCTAGTAAACAATTTGCCCATAAGTTTTCTGTATGCAGTGAACTAAATCAGCGTGACATTATTCGTAAAAATTCTGTTATCACAATATGCATGGATCTGTCAATGAAATAAACTTTTATCTTATAGTACATGTACATGTTATACACGTGCTCAATATCCATGCTTCTTTGTTGATTGTTTACTACTTAAGGTGACTGCAATCATCAAACTATGGCTTCAAACACAACAATTAATTAGCTGCCAAATTTTCACATCATAACAGACTGAGAGAAAAAAATTGATGATATATTATGTGTAAAAAATTATAAAATCTTGCACAGAAGATATGTATATGCATTGGTTCAAGAACCAGTCACTTGTTTCTAATTCATATGACTTTAAAACATAAATTATTATGTCCATTAATAAAAAAATAAATTAAATTCTTGGTGTACTTGAATAATTTGCTTAGTCAAACCGTATAATTAGATTTTGTATATTGGACCATAAAAGATAAAACTTCAATTTTCAAAATTTACAGTTCTTTCAACACATTTATTCTTTGTCAGAAATATGCATATGATGTGTCAAATTTAAATATTTAACCACAATCTAAATGTAGAGCTGGAATGTAGTGTCCATACTTGTCCCTACTGTTTAGGATTCAACCTCTGTGGTCGTTTCAAGCTGCAGATTATTGTATTTACAAAAATTTAATATGGATATTAAGAAAAATATATTAAAATTTGTAAAAAATGTTAATTTTGACTCAAATATGAAGCTTTTTATGGAGATATTTTTAGCTCACCTGGCCCGAAGGGCCAAGTGAGCTTTTCTCATCACTTGGCGTCCGTCGTCCGTCGTCGTCCGTCGTCGTTAACTTTTACAAAAATCTTCTCCTCTGAAACTACTGGGCCAAATCAAACCAAACTTGGCCACAATCATCATTGGGGTATCTAGTTTAAAAAATGTGTGGCGTGACCCGGTCAACCAACCAAGATGGCCGCCACGGCTAAAAATAGAACATAGGGGTAAAATGCAGTTTTTGGCTTATAACTCAAAAAGCAAAGCATTTAGAGCAAATCTGACAAAGGGTAAAAATGTTTATCAGGTCAAGATCTATCTGCCCTGAAATTTTCAGATGAATCGGTCAATCGGTTGTTGGGTTGCTGCCCCTGAATTGGTAATTTTGAAGAAATTTTGCTGTTTTTGGTTATTATCTTGAATATTATTATAGTTAGAGATAAACTGTAAACAGCAATAATGTTCAGCAAAGTAAGATCTACAAATAAGTCAACATGACCAAAATGGTCAGTTGACCCGTTTAGGAGTTATTGCCCTTTATAGTCAATTTTTAACCATTTTTCGTTAATTAAAGTAATCTTTTACAAAAATCTTCTCCTCTGAAACTACTTGGCCAAATTAATCCAAACTTGGCCACAATCATCTTTGGGGTATCTAGTTTAAAAAATGTGTGGCGTGACCTGGTCAACCAACCAAGATGGCCGCCACGGCTAAAAATAGAACATAGGGGTAAAATGCAGTTTTTGGCTTATAACTCAAAAACCAAAGCATTTTGAGGAAATCTGACAGGGGATAAAAATGTTTATCAGGTCAAGATCTATCTGCCCTAAAATTTTCAGATGAATCGGTCAATCGGTTGTTGGGTTGCTGCCCCTGAATTGGTAATTTTGAGGAAATTTTGCTGTTTTTGGTTATTATCTTGAATATTATTATAGATAGAGATAAACTGTAAACAGCAATAATGTTCAGCAAAGTAAGATCTACAAATAAGTCAACATGACCAAAATGGTCAGTTGACCCGTTTAGGAGTTATTGCCCTTTATAGTCAATTTTTAACCATTTTTCGTAAATTAAAGTAATCTTTTACAAAAATCTTCTCCTCTGAAACTACTTGGCCAAATTAATCCAAACTTGGCCACAATCATCTTTGGGGTATCTAGTTTAAAAAATGTGTGGCGTGACCTGGTCAACCAACCAAGATGGCCGCCACCGCTAAAAATAGAACATAGGGGTAAAATGCAGTTTTTGGCTTATAACTCAAAAACCAAAGCATTTTGAGGAAATCTGACAGGGGATAAAAATGTTTATCAGGTCAAGAACTATCTGCCCTGAAATTTTCAGATAAATTGGTCAATCGGTTGTTAGGTTGCTGCCCCTGAATTGGTAATTTTGAAGAAATTTTGCTGTTTTTGGTTATTATCTTGAATATTATTATAGTTAGAGATAAACTGTAAACAGCAATAATGTTCAGCAAAGTAAGATCTACAAATAAGTCAACATGACCTAAATGGTCAATTGACCCCTTAAGGAGTTATTGCCCTTTATAGTCAATTTTTAACAATTTTCATTAATTTGGTAAATTTATGTAAATTTTTACCAAATATAGTTCTCTGTTACTAATGGGCAAAGTTCATGATAGATATAATTGTAAGAAGCAAAATCGTTCAGTAAAGTAAGAACTTCAAACACATCACCATCACCAAAATACAATTTTGTCATGAATCCATTTGTGTCCTTTGTTTAATATGCACATAGACCAAGGTGAGCGACACAGGCTCTTTAGAGCCTCTAGTTTTGAGTCTTCTGTAAATAAATGCCTTTATATAAAAAAAAAAGAAGATGTGGTATGATTGCCAATGAGACAACTCTCCTCAAGAGACTAAATGACACAGAAATAAACAACTATAATACTGGTCACTGTACAGCCTTCAGAAATGATCAAAGCCCATATTGCATAGTCAGCTATAAAAGGCCCAGCAACTATGTCGTTGTCGTCAGTTAACATTTACCACCAACCAGCAAACATGGCTTAAAATATAATACATGTATGCAATAAGATGCAACTGTCATTTATAATATTGAAAACATGATATAAAGAAAACCTTACAGGGATACACTACTTTAATATGTAGCACTTTATCTAATATTTATTCACACCAAAACTGTAATGTGATATCTTATATGAGTAACATGTAAATGAGGATGCATACAATATTTTTCCTTTTTGTCTATTTTCTTAAAAACCATAATAGATTGATAGAAACTTCAAACATCAAATATTGTCTGTTGACTTGTGTTTAAAAATGGTATATGGTCTTCAAAATAAAAATTTAAATAAAATGAAACCTAAGAATTTTCATAATCAGCTTTCTTTAATATTTTATAAACCCTCTGGCAATTCGAGAAAGATTTCCAAAATGATTTAACCATTTCATTTGTTTCTCATATTTTATCTCAAGTACAGTCACTGCATGAAGAATGTTGAGAAATTCAAATTCTTGTCATTCTAAAATATTTGAACACTTTGTATTTTTTTATTTAATTGTCCCATGAGTTCTATATCATAGGCGGATCCAGGGGGGCCCTGGGGGCCCGGTCCCCCCTCCCCCCTTTCGTTGGAAAAATTTGGTTGATTATATAGGGAATCATTGAAGCATGACTGGAGCGGGCCCCCCCTTAGGTCAGTCAGTGGGCCCCCTTAGGAAAAGTTCTGGATCCACCATTGTATATAGACATATATTTTCCTTTTCTTAATGATTTCTAATTTTTCCATTCTTTAAAATTGACACAAATATATAGCTACCTACCTAGATTTTCAGAGTTTGCTTAGTTATTAATAATAGATATATTTTACTTAAAAAGAAAATGTTGCTTAATTCGATCTGAGGAGCTAATTACACATTCAATATATATATATGAAAAATATAAATGGTACACTTAGAGACTGAGAGAGATGTGCAACACTATTGCCAAAAGAAAAACGTAAAAAATTCAAACACCCAACAGCTAATTATTTTTATTTTTAATGAAAATAAAGCTGAGAAAGGAACCAAAGAGGCGAGTTTACAATATTTACACTATCATTTTTTTTTATAGGGTATACTACTTGATCAAACAAAATGCAATAGTTATAACATAACTGAATATGACAAAAGATGTCCATATGCCTCTGAATGGAATATTAAAGCAACAGCTACATGTGAACAACATTCTAAATACTATTGTCTTTGGGATGATTACCAGAAGGAATATACCGAGTTTTGTCGAGACAAGCCAAATTTATGGCAAATGGGTAACATGTTATTTTCATTATTTATTCCTTGAAAATCAATTTGAGTGACTTGTAACTAATCATGCTAATGTTCAAGTATTTATTTTATGTTCAAGTATTTATTTTATATTATTCTATTAAACTACATGTCAAAATTATTGGAAAGAATATGCATTTACATGATTTATTTGCATGAGCTTTATAAAATTTATAAGGAGAAAGATTAAAGTTATTGCTTGTTCAGTTGGAGTCTAAATTTATTTTGTTTATTGACTTTATTCCTATATATAATGTAATAATGTAAGTAGAATTCTTCTTAATGTTTTTGTCTTGCCTACATTTTGTCGTCATGTCATCTAATCATCGGCTTATATAATTGGTACATTTTTTTGTAATTGTTTTTATTCAATTGGTGGATGAGTTAATATAATTATATTGTGATCAGTACCTATATCAAGCTATTATGAATTTTAATGAAACAAGGACACAACGAAGCTTCTTTGTTATAAAAAGACAATAAATAGGACACATTTTGAAAATGATGTTTTTTTGCAGTTATTTTAAATAAAAAAGAAAACAGTTTTGTTTAAATTTGGCAGTTCAATGCTTTTAAATGGGGACATATGGTTGGAACCCCTCCCTTCCGCAGGTGAATTTAAAGGATACTGCTAACTTCTGTTCTTTTAATATTGAAAAAATTAACATAATATACAGGATGTACCTCGATCATGCATCATATGATTCCTATTTTTTCGGCTCCAATCACCTATTGAACACATATACAGACCGTATTATAAAAGTGTTATGACATGAACAGACATGACAGAGGGAAAAATAGAGTAATCCACTGAACAAGAGTTTTTAGCTCACCATTCCCAAGGAACAGTAAGTTTTTGCCATCACTATGCGTCCTTCGTCGTCCGTCTGGTGTAAACTATTTCAAACATCTTATCCTCTGAAGCTTACTAATCCAATTCCAACCAAACTTAAGCTGAATGATCCATAGGGTATCTTGAATAAAGTAGTGTTTTATTTTATGTTTCCTAAAAAAAAACATACCAGCCATGGCTAAAATAGAACATAGGGGTAAAATGAATATTTTGGCTTGTATCTCAAACACTAAAGCATTTAGAGCAAATCTGTTGTGAGGTGAAATTGTTCATATGGTAAAGTTCTATCAGCCCTGAAATTTCAGATGAATCTGATAACCCATTGTTGGGTTGCTAAATGCCATTAAATTGGTCATTTTTAGGAAATTTAGCAGTATATGGTTATTATCTTGAATATTATTAATGATAAAGACAAACTGTAAACAGCAAAAATGTTCAGCAAATTAACATCTACAAATAAGTTGACATGACCAAAATTGTCAATTGACCCCCTTAAGGAGTTATTACATTTTAACCCTTTCGCGGCGAGTGTATCCTTGAGGATACACAATGCGCAGGGCGGATGTATCCTTGAGGATACATGATGCGCAGGGCGAGTGTATCTTTCAGGATACATAAATATTGTCCCAATGAAAACCGCAATTTTACGGTATTTGCCGTTCTTAACAGTTGAAATCAATGCTTCAATCAAAATCTACGATACCTGAGGGTCATATTTTAGTTCTTCAGCAGCATTAATAACATCGTGAAAGGTAAATAAATCAAATCGGAAAATAAATTTAGAACCGGAAACACGTTTTGAGGTCATGTGAGGATTCAAAATGGCTCCTCTCGATAACAAGCAGTGGAAGTACGGGTGTTTTCGCTCTTTTAAAGTAGCCCTTCACATTTCATAGGTATTGTTTGATATATAATAATAATAAATGATTCAATATATATTTATAAATAATGAAAGCGATCATTGGTAGGCCCTTTTCCCCACAAGTAGGCACAAGACAGGTAAGACTTGCATGTAGTTTTAATTTTTTGTCACCGGTTTCGAGGGGAAAAGATAATTGGGTTTGGAATGTACGGGAAAATGCACGAAATTAATTAAGGAAGTACAAGTTCGTCTGCTACTATTGCAGTCTAAAAATGTCGTCAGACGAATCTGACGGCGACTTTGAAGGGTTTAGTGAAACTGATGTTATAAATGCCGAACAAGAGGTTTTGGCCGCTGAGGAAAGGTTGCGAGTTATTTTGAGTGAACAGGGGATAGGGGATGACAGTGATGGAGATCTCAATGAGTCTGAAAATGAGGATGAAGGGGAGGAGGAGGTGCATATTGATGAGAGAGGAGATGGTGGCGATGGATGGCACTCTAGGTTTGATATTTATGAAAGGGGTTTACCACATTTATTTAATCCTCGTGGCAATACTGGGCCAAGTCGCGTCATGGGTGCTGAAAAGGAAGTCTTAGATTTTTGGCAACTCTACATGGGTGATCATTTTCTTGAGTTTCTTATTAACCAAACAGATAGTTATGCCAACTATAACATTCAGCATAGGCCAAACGATAACAAAATGCCTTGGAGTATCCCAACTTTACCAGAAATTAAAGCATTTCTTGGTCTAACCTACCAAATGGGAATAAATCGCAAACCATCTACTAAATTATATTGGTCAACCGATCCAGTTATGGTCACCCCAATATTTTCATCAACAATGACCAGAGACAGATACACCCAAATATTGCGGTACCTCCATTTCTCTAACGTTGCAAATGAACCTAGACAAGGAGAACCAAATTATGATCCTTTATATAAAATTAAACCTGTAGTTAACCATTTAAATAATAAATTTGGTTTAGAATATATACCAAAAAGAAATGTCACCATTGATGAGTGTATGGTACCTTTCAAAGGGAGAACATTATTGAAACAATACTTACCAAGTAAACCACATAAATGGGGCGTAAAGGTTTGGATGCTGGCAGAATCTGCCAACAGCTACATACAATATATAGATGTGTATCCAGGTAGAACAGTTAGAACAGAGGGCAGTCTGGGTTCTTCGGTGGTAAAGAATTGTTTAGAAGGTGCAAATATTGCAGGTCAGGGCTATCATGTTTATACCGATAACTTTTTTACATCGCCTAACCTTTATTTAGAGTTGTGGGAGAATTATGACACAGCTGCATGTGGAACAGTCCGTAACACTAGGGCAGGTTTGCCAAAAGATATCATGTGTAAAAAGCCAGTTAATGTTGTAACTCGTGGAGACCATCAATTCAACAGCCTTTTTTTTAACAAAAGAGGTGCACAACAGTAAAAACACATCTTTTTCCATTTCTCCTTATTTGTAGATAAATAGTTTTAAATGTTGTGAAGTAAGAGTTTTTATTTACATTCAGTCTTAGTCTAACATGTCTAAAGACACAAGGTTTGGAAGAAGTACCCTCTTTGATATGATTTTTCTTAATAACAGTAAAATAATATCCCTTATGGGACTGACTTGATATTTAAATCTTCCAAGGCTTGTCACATACCTTTTTTGATACACAAAAGATAGTGCATTGATCATAACATTTTATACATTCATTCTATCCATGAACATTTCCAGAAATTTATCAATGTAATTTATGTTGACTTTTCAAGGCACAAAATGATGTTACACTTCTCAAGAATATTACATAAGGTGCAGGAATCTAATATATCTTCTGAAAATAGAATGATGTCATTGTTTAAATCATGTTTAAATCATGTTTAAAAATTTGGAGCTATCTTCATTCGTCTAGAATTGCTGTTAAATCAACTACAACCAATGCAACAACAATTAATTTTACTTTCCACTGTTAAATTGAAGCAATCTTTACAGTTCAGTGCTTACAAGCACTTTGATTTTGTAAGAAAGTGATGCTTTTTATATAGACCGCAGATAAGATGTCAAAATAAATTGTGATGTAAACATTGACTGTTCTATAAACATTTCTTAAAAATATCTATTTTAGTTGAAATGATAGGACATTTTTGGAGTGCCCGGAACTCAATTTTGTCCTATGACTGTATTTATTACATTCATATTATCATTGTCATATTTTTAATTTTTAAATTTTTCACTCGTTCTAATATATATAGGTACAAAGTCTGTTTTACGTGGAAACATTGACAGTGAAGAATGCTCCTCGGAACGATTTCATCCATTTTTATTTAGTACTGAGGGAAATAGTGATTGCATATACAAGAAGTCTTTATGTGAAGATAAAGGACTTGTTACTCATCACAATGGGTCAACCAAAGACAACCGTATATGTCGGTGTGACTATGCTAGTGGATATGTTTTTGTTGCGACACCACAAAATAATTCATTTTGCAATGCTTTTGAGGAAGACTGTTTGTGCTTCAGAAATACGTCGGAAAAGTCATTTATACATTCTAAAGGTATAGTTATTAATTATGACGAGCATGTAATTTATTTATAAATTGTTGAAAAGTTTAAAATGCAATCACTTAATGTGATTCAATAAACAGAAATGCTATAGCCACTTTTAAATATTGAATCTAAGAATAATTAGGAAGGCTAATAATAAAGTAATTATCATTATTCTATTATACAAGTCGAAAATGAATTGACAACATCTTTGCAAAAAAAGAAAAAAACAAACAAATAACAGTACACATAACACAACATAGAAAATCAGACTGAGTAACACGAATCCCCACCAAAAACTGTAGGGGATCTCAGAGCTTCTTGAAGGTTAAGCAGATCATGCTCCACATGTGGCACCTGTCATAGTGCTCATGTTAGTACAAAAACCGTTGATAAGTGTAATTTGGTAGGTCACATTCGGGGAAAAGGGGACAGGGTTGTAGTTATGTCTCAAGTCAAACATATTGTGAGTGAAGGTTATTTTTAAGACAAAACACGATAAACTATAGCCTCTAGTCAAAATGTAAAACAATAATTTCAAAGAGATTCATAACAGAAAATTGAATAATAAATGACTGAATTAAAGGGGGATAAACATGATAAAGCAAATTGTTACTCCTAGAAAATATGTCATATGTTCTGCTCCATCAGTTGCTAACTTTATATAATCCTTTATGTACATGATGGGCAATTAGTTATAGGACAATATATAGATTTCCTATATTAACAGAACATTGAAATACAATACTTAAACAATCGGAATAACTCTATACATTACTTTAATACTTGCATACATTTATTACATAGTTTTCTAGAGCAAAATACATATTAGACCATACATTTTTTACAATCTTGACGCTAATTTGTCCTATTAGTTATTCGTCATACAATCATTCCCAAACAAATAAAATATGTGTAAGGTCTGTCTTGTATATTTTTCATAGTATTTTTTTCCCAGAAAAAGACAACTAAAGGAAAATCAACCACCCCTTCATTTAAAAATAGATTGAACCTAACAAAAAGGCTAACATAACGTATTGATAAATCTACCAATCTTTTCGAAACAATCAATATCTTTGTGGTAGGAAGACATTTTACAAAACTCAGAAACATGCCTTTCATCTAACTTTGCAAATCCTGTATTGCATCTATGTGTAGAGTGTTTTGCCAATCCCTTACACAAGGATTTGTTCTCAGAAGCTAGCATTTATTCACAGGTATTGTCTAATCAATGTAAAAGATATTGTTTTTCTTTTTCTTTTCATAGAATACAACTGCACAAACGACCCTTTGGGATGTTCAAAGACTGAACGGTAAAAAAAACTTTTCCTTTTAGCATATTTTTGTTCCACGATATAAGTACATGATGATGTGGAGGCATTAATGATTAAATTGATTGTACAACGTTTTGAAATTCAAACTGAATTCATGCTATTATTACTTCTTTGGAAATGTTTTGTAAATCTTAGTTTTTATACGACCACAAAAAAAAATTTGGGATCGTATAATGGTATGATGTCGTTGTCGTCCGAAGACACATTTGGTTTCCGGACAATAACTTTAGTTTAAGTGAATGGATCTCTATGAAATTTAATAAGATGGTTTACTACCACAAAGGGAAGGTTAGGATTGATTTTAGGGATAATAGTTCCAACAGTTTAGGAATTAGGGGCCCAAAAGGGGCCCAAAACAAGCATGTTTCTTCTTTCAGGATAATAACTTGTGTATAAGTATTTCAATTGCTCTGAAATTATACCACAATGTTTAATACCACAAGTAGAAGGTTTGAATTGATTTTGGGGTTTATGGGGCCAACAGTTTAGGAATTAAGGGCCAAAAACAAGCATTTTTGTAGTTTCTGGCCAATAACTTGTGTGTAGCATGTGTAAGTGTATGGATCACTTTGTCATTGTACCACAAGGTTCCATATCACAAAAGGATGGCTGGGATTGAGTTTGGGGGTAATTGCCCAATTCATGCAGGAATTAGGGGCCAAAAAGGGCCAAAAACAAGCATTTTTCTAGTTTCCAGATAATTACTTGTGTTTTAAAGAGTATAGATCTCTCTGAAATTGTACCACAAGGTTCCATTCTACAAAGGAAAGGCTGGGATTGAGTGTGGGGGTAATTGCTCAAAGGGGGGAGTTTGGAGGATTCAAATTTTTTAAAGCAGTTCAAATATTTTTCTTCAAAATTTTTCAAATTTCAAATTTTTGAAAAATTACAAGAAGAATCTTTAATTGCACAGATTGCACAATAGATTTGTAAGATCTTGACATTTTGTGTCAGAAACCTATCCTTTGTCAAAAATTTGATCACAATCCAATTTCAGACATTATCAAGCTAGAATGTTGTGTCCAAATTTGCCCCAGCTGTTCAGGGTTGAACCGCTGCAGTCGTATCAGGCTGTGCTCAGCGAAGCAATTTATTTGTAGTTGTATTGTACATCATGTGTACTGACTGTCCATATAACCTTAAGTGAATAAATAAAATTTCTCATAAACAACAAGAAAATATAATTACTTTGTTGCATGAAGTTGCATGTTGTCTAGTCTTAAAAAAAAGTTGAGCACACTTGATGTAGATGTGGTATTTTCAACATTGTTGATGCAGTTTGTGGTTATGTCAGTTTAAGAGCAACCAATAATCATGATAATGTTAGGTCACAGTAAGTACATTATACTATATTTTCTTTTTTCAGGTTTCCACTGTCTGATAATGCTATCTTTCAAAAAGAAAATACTTTTAGAATTGAACAAGGTATGTTATTATAAGCTTTGGTTATAGGGGAGTGACCAAACCAACACATTTTCAACTTTGATGGACCACCCTAGCTCAGCAGGTTAAATTTAACATGCAAATTAATGCACAACATTTTTCCAACACTTGGGTTTCTCATTATTGATCCTTGGGTTTATCATTCCACATAGTCAAAGTTGCTTTCACACTCCATGAGTTCTATAATGTACAGTTTCCAATATTTATGACTACATATATTGTTCATGCAGACATCGTTTTTATCATCATCGTCTTTAGAAATGGCTTGGTTAGTTAGATGATTCCTAAAGCCCACATACCATGCATCCACACGATTAAATACTTGTACAAGCCAAATTATATGTGCTGGATGCACAGCATCGATTTAAAGCTCTTTACCCTTGCTTTTAAAAATAAGGTCTTGATTCATGTCCGATGACATTGGTCCCTCCTAGAAAACCGACGTTTGTTCTCAATTCTTCAAACACATGTATGGTCTTTAATAACAGGTTCGCAAATAAAAATCTTTTACTGAATTTAGATGGAATACTCCTATTCTTTTAATGTTGCTACGTTTTATGTCTTTGAATTGAGCATAGGCATGAAGTGTTTCTTCAAATTAGAATTATGATAGCCTTTTGTAAAAGCCGACGAGAATTGGGACAATGTTTTTAGTATTTCCTGCAAAAAAAGGGAATGGCATCTAAGATTTGTCTTAAAATAAGTCGGAAAAATATCCAAGATGTTTCAGATGTATCTATGTTTTCTTAAAACAAAACTAATGTCCCTGTTAATAATAAGAAAACAAGGTCAATATAATTTTTTGTGAGCTTTTGCCATTACTTGGCGTCTGTCGTTATAGATCTGTCATTGTCCTTCCAGTGTAATTAAACTATTTCAAACATCTTCTCCTGAAACTACTGAACCAATTCCAACCAAACTTTAGCTGAATGATCCTTAGGATATCTCGAATAAAGTTTGTGTTTTATTTCCTGTTTTGTCAAAAAAAATTGGCTGCAATGGCTAATTAGAAATAGAACATTGGGGGTAAAATGCAGTTTTTGGCTTGTATCTCAAAAACCAAAGCAGTTAGAGCAAATCTGACATGGGTTGAAAGTGGTTATCAGGTGAAGTTCTATCAGCCACAAAATTTATTAGTTGGGTTGCTGCCATTAAATTGGTAATTTTAAGAAAATTTTAGTATGATGTCGTTGTTATCCGAAGATACATTTGGTTTCTGAACAATAACTTTAGTTAAGTTATGTGAATGGATCTCTATGAAATTTTACGAGGAAGTTCAATACCATAAATGGAAGGTCGGGATTGATTTTTGGGGTCACAAGCATTTTTGTAGTTTCCAGACAATAACTGGTGTGTAAGGCCTAAAAAAAATAATGTGTTTCTGATCACCCCCTTGAAATTTTGAAGGGACGGTAGGTAGGGATTTTTTTTTTTTTTTTTTTTTTATAATATTATGCTTCATTGCTGTCTCAGTTTTGTTTAAAGGCATGCATGGACACTTTGTTCATTGCTTAAGACCATTTGACAATTTTAAAGATTATTGTGTGAGTTTTTATCAGCCTATAATAGTTTACCCCCTTTTAAAATACCCCTGAAAAAAAACTTAAGTCCAAACCTAAAAAAAATTTGGGCAGCACTTCCCCTAGGAAATTAGCTTTTTAAACCCAATTCCCCTATTTCAGATCCAAAAGTTTGGGATTGTCAGAGAAAGAAATTGAGAAGATGTGGGGCAGATTCATTTATAGGAACATGAACCAAACATCATCCCAAACCTACAGATAGACAAATATATTATATACACTGTACCTGACAGGACACTTTCTTTTGGCAAAGCATCTGTGGCTTTTCATCAGAATGTCTAAAGTGTTGATTGGCTGACCAGTTTCAGATTAATATCAGGTTCATTTTGAAGAAGGGTCGCGATCTGGCATGAAAATTTGATAAATTTAATTCCAAAAGATTGCATTGTTCCAACAGTTGTGTTATTGTCATCAATCTCGGTCCAGTCATTTTTGTCGGTGGCCGAGCACAAAATTTGTGTTGTGTATTTTTTTTCATCGATGCTAGACATTGGATGAATTTCATTGCTAATGTCAAAAAAGGTGTTACTTTCTGTAAAATTTAGAAATATTTTTTTCTCCGCAAAATGGTCACATTTTCCGCATTGAACATTGAATAGGACGTGTTGTGTTGCCATGTTCAAACACTGACAAACGAAAATAACTACTGCGCATGCTCCCGCATATATAAGTAGCCAAGAAGATTCCATTTTCATGTACATTCTAAAAATAAGCCTCGAGTTTAAAATTAGCGTTGTTTTCTTTTGGGGTGATAAAAAGATCGAGGGACTTAGAATTTTTTATTTTTTTTCAGAAAAAAACGGTCGGTAGGTATACAAATTATTTTTTTCCCCACATCAGCTTTAAAAACTTTTGAGTCGGGGGTCTGAAGGACGGTCGGTCGGGTGACCGGAACCACAACATTTTTTTTTAGGCCTAAGTTGATTGATACGTCTGACATTGTACCACAAGATTTCAAATCACAAAGGGAAGACTGAGATTGATTTTGGGGGTAATTGCCCAAAACATGCAAGAATTAGGGGCAAAAAAGGGCAAAAACAAGAAATTTTCAATTCCAGACAATAACTTGTGTTTTTAAAAGTGCATCTCTCTAAAATTGTACTACAAGGTTCCATACTACAAAGGGAACACTGGAATTGAGTTTGGGGTTAATTGCTTCCAGGTGGGGGGGGAGAGTCAAAAAGTTACGGGGGGGAATTATTTTTATCAATTCTTTGAAGGGGTTCATCTTTTTTTTTTTCTGAATTTTTCAAATAACAAATTTTTGAAGTTTCAATAAGAATTTTTTAATTGCACAGTATTGCACAATAGTTTTTTCAGATCATTGACGACATTTATATTGTGTCAGAAACCTCTATTTGGTAAAAAATTTGGTCACAATCCAATTTCAGACAGTATCAAGCTTGAATACTGTAAATTCAGAAATTATTTCAATGTTTTTGTTATTTAGTTTTTAAAATGAGACGGGGATATAATCGCAATAATTAAAACTCGCATTTTGAAATTATTTATATGAATTAATCAGGATTTTTATGCCTTATTTATGGGCATTATGTTTTCTGGTCTGTGCGTCCGTTCGTCCGTCTGTCTGTTCGTTCGTTCATTGGTCCGTTTGTTTGTTCGTCCGTTCGTCTGTCCCGCTTCAGGTTGAAGTTTTTGGTCAGGGTAGTTTTTGATGAAGTTGGAAGTCCAATCAACTTGAAACTTAGTACACATGTTTCTTATGATATGATCTTTCTAATTTTAATGCCAAATTAGAGATTTTACCCCATTTTCACAGTGCACTGAACATAGAAAATAATAGTGCGGTTGTGGCATCTGTGAACTATGGACACATTCTTGTTCTCAAAAGTTTAAAATTGCATTTTAGTCTAAAATGACAAAATCGCAATAATAAATGCACGCAACAATATCTGAATTCACAGTATTGTATCCAAATTTGACACTGTTCAGGGTTCAACCACTGTGGTCGTATCAAAGCATTTTATTGGTTATTTTCTTGTATATTATTGATTATAAAGATAAACTGTAAACAGCAAAAATGTTCAGCAAAGTAAATAAAGGCAACAGTTGTATACCGCTGTTCAAACTCATAAATCCATGGACAAAAAACAAAATCGGGGTAACAAACTAAAACTGAGGGAAACGCATAAATATAAGAGGAGAACAACGACACAACACTACAATGTAACTAACACACACAGAAACGGACTAAAATATAAATAAGTTTATATGTCAAAAATTGTCAATTTACCCCTTGAGGAGTTATTGCCCTTTAAAGACATTTTTACACAATTTGTTTATCATGTTTAGTCAGTAAATCTTCTTCTCTGAAACTACTGGATTATTCCCAACCAAACTTTAGCTGAATGATCTGATATAAAACATGTAAAATTTGTTTTTTATTTTCTGTTTCGTCAACAAAACATGGCCACCATGGATAAAAATTGTCTATAAGGGTAAAATGAAGTTTTTATACAACCGCAAAAATTGTATTGTGCAATAGCAAGTATTTTCAATTGCACAGTATTGCGCAATAGCAAGAAATATCTAATTGCCCAATATTGCGCAATAGCAAGAAATTTTCAATTGGAGTTATCTTTCTTTGTCCAGAATAGTAGTTGAATCAACTTAAATCATTGTTTTATACAATGTACAATGTATATTCACTTTTACTACCAACTGATAAATTAAAAATATCTTTACCATTCAGTGATAACAAGCACTTTTTTTACATTTTAATATTTTATGATGTATTTAAATGAGTAGTTATTTTTGCAAACTCCATTATAAATTTGAATTGAGATCTGTTTTGGAATAAGGGAAAGGGGGATGTGAAAAAAAATTGGGGGTGGGGGGGTATTCAATTTCTCATATTCTCATTTCAGATTTCATAAATGAAAAGAAAATTTCTTCAAACATTTTTTTGAGAGGATTGATATTCAACAGCATAGTGAATTGCTCAAAGGCAAAAAACAAGTTTTAAGTTTATTAGACCACATTCATTCTGTGTCAGAAACCTATGCTGTGTCAACTATTTAATCACAATCCAAATTTAGAGCTGAATCCAGCTTGAATGTTGTGTCTATACTTGCCGCAACTGTTCAGGGTTCAACTTCTGCAGTCGTATAAAGGTGCGCCCTCTGAGCATCTGGTTGGCTTATATCTCAAACACTTAAGCATTGAGAGCAAATCTGATGTGGAGTAAAAATGTTCATTAGGTCAAGTTCAATCAGCCATGAAATTTTCAGATGAATCCAACAACCCATTGTTGGGTTGCTGCCACAAAATTGGTAATTGGTTAAGGAATTTTTGCAGTTTTTATACGCCTGTTTATGGGACATATTATGGTATACCGTCTGTCTGTCAACATGTCGGACAATAACTCAAGAATGCTTTCACAAACTTGCAAGAAATTGGGGTGAATTGTTTATATCTATTGACATGAGCTCCCTTTCCATTTTGATAAATTTTAGATATTAGGTTTCCTAGTTACAGGTTTTTATTCATAAAATAAGGGGGATTTTCCAGTTTTCGGACAAAAACTCAAAATGCTTTCAGCAGTTCTTATGAAACTTTGGTGAATTGTTTATATCTACTGATGTAAGCTCCCTTTATAATTTTATAAATTTTACATTTTACATTTCTGAGTTATGGGGTTTTATTCATTAAAAACAAATGAAAAAAGGGGGTATTTTCCAGTTTTCGTACAATAACTCAAAAATGTTGTCAGCAGTTCTCATGAAACTTTGGTGAATTGTTTTTATCTATTGATGTAAGCTCCCTTTTGATTTTCATACATTTCTAATATGACATATTGAGAATTAATTGAACTTTATTTGTTTATAGTCTGACAACAGATTTACTAGGTATTGCACAACAGCACATTGTATTGCACAACAGCACATTGTATTGCACAACAGCACTAGGTATTGCACAACAGCACATTGTATTGCACAACAGCACTAGGTATTGCACAACAGCACATTGTATTGCACAACAGCACTAGGTATTGCACAACAGCACTAGGTATTGCACAACAGCACATTGTATTGCACAACAGCACTAGGTATTGCACAACAGCACATTGTATTGCACAACAGCACATTGTATTGCACAACAGCACTAGGTATTGCACAACAGCACTAGGTATTGCACAACAGCACATTGTATTGCACAACAGCAAGAAATCTTTAATTGAGTATAAATTCAATTCATATAACCAATTTCAAGTTCTTTCACTACATTTATTCAGAAACCTATAATATGTCAAATATTTAATTACAATCCAAATTTAGACCTGTATCAAGCTTGAATATTGTGTCCATTTTTGCCCCAACTGTTCAGGGTTGGACCTCTGCAGGCATATCCAGCTGCGTTCAGCCAAGCAGTTTATTGGTTATTATTTTGAATATTATTAATGTTTAAGATAGACTTTAAACAACAAAAGTGTTCAGCAAAGTAAGATCTACAAATAAATTAATATAACCATTTGTCAATTGACCCCTTTATGAGTTATTGCCCTTTAAAAACAATTTTTCACAATTTGTTCATCTAGTTTGCTTACTTTAAAAAATCAAATTGGGCTGAATGAGTTTCAGAGTATCTAGTATACATTTTGTATTTTATTTCCTTGTATGCAAGAAACAAGGCCACTATTTATGGCTGAAATGGAACATAGGGGTAAAATGCAATTTTTTGCTTTTGAAAAAAATATGAGATGCAAAGAACATTTAAATGGAATTTTTAAGCCACTCATTAATATATATATATATTGAAAAGAAAAAATAATCGTTGATGAAAGATTTAAGCCAAAAATTACAGGTGAGTGCTTGAGAGCCTCTTGTTTTTTATTTTGTTGATTGGTCAGCATGTCATAAATTGATAATTTTGGTAGTAGAATCATCAAGTGTCACAGATCTAATTCTAGTTCAAATTTAACCTTAAAGGAATGTAGATTAGAGTTCGCTGTGACTTTTTTGAAGTGCCTCAACATTAATGTCAACATTATATGCTCCCTCCTCAATTATATGACCACCTTCTTTCAGTGTAGTAATAGTGTTGGGAAAGTAAAATCTCGGAGTTCAGTATTTTTATGCCTTTGCAGTAGCAGAGAGGTCATTAAGTTTTACCCTTGTCTGTCTGTATGTTTATAGTATCGTCCATTCTTCTGGCTGTACGTCCCAAAGTTGGTTTTCGTTCTCTAACTTTAGTTTGCTTCAACCAAATGTTATGAAACTTATACAAAAGGCTTATTACCACAAAAGCATACAGGTCAAGTTTTAATTTTGGTGGAGTCACTTTAACAGTTCTAGAGTTGTTCCCCTTTACATATGGAAACATTGCTGATTTTTAGCTCACCTTTCCAAAAGGAAATGTGAGCTTTTGCCATCACTTGGCGTCCGTCGTCGTCTGTCCGTCGTGAACTATTTCAAAGATCTTCTACTCTGAAACTATTGAACCAATTCAAACCAAACTTCATCTGATTGATTCCTAGGGTATCTAGAATAAAGTTTGTGTTTTAATTCCCATTTCATCAAAAAAACATGACCGCCATGGCTAAAAATAGAACATAGGGGTAAAATGCAGTTTTTAGCTTATAACTCAAAAACCAAAGCATTTAGAGCAAATCTGACATGGGGTAAAATTGTTTACCAGGTAAAGATCTATCTGCCCTGAAATTTTCAGATGAATCGGACAACCCGTTGTTAGGTTGTGCCCCTGAGTTGGTAATTTTAAGGAAATTTTGCTGTTTTTGGTTATTATCATGAATATTATTATAGATAGAGATAAACTGTAAACAGCAAAAATGTTCAGCAAAGTAAGATTTACAAATAAGTCAACATGACCGAAATGGTCAGTTGACCCCTTTAGGAGTTATGGCCCTTTATAGTCAATTTTTAACCATTTTCCGTAAATCTTAGTTATCTTTTACAAAAATCTTCTCCTCTGAAACTACTGGGCCAAATTTAACCAAACATGGCCAAAATCATTATTAGGGTATCTAGTTTAAAATTGTGTCTGGTGACCCGGCTAACCAACCAAGATGGCCGCCATGGCTAAAAATAGAACATAGGGGTAAAATGCAGTTTTTAGCTTATAACTCAAAAACCAAAGCATTTAGAGCAAATCTGACATGGGGTAAAATTGTTTATCAGGTCAAGATCTATCTGCACTGAAATTTTCAGATGAATCGGACAACCCGTTGTTGGGTTGCCGCCCCTGATTTGGTAATTTTAAGGAAATTTTGCTGTTTTTGGTTATTATCATGAATATTATTATAGATGTAGATAAACTGTAAACAGCAATAATGTAATGCTTGGGGTATACAATGTTTTTTTTATACTTTCATCATAAATTATATTATGAACACGAGACATTAGAGACATTTCAGTGTGTCCAGTCTTGTTTTTGCTTTTGAAGAAGATATGACAGAATCGAAGAACCATTTATATAAATTGAAAACCCAAAATAATCATTGATGGAAGATTTAAGCAAAAAATTTAAGGTGAGCGATTTAGGCTCTTGAGAGCCTCTTGTTTTGTTTGATTCTCTAACTTTAGTTTGCCCCAACCAATTTTTATAAAACTTATACACAATACTTATTATCACAGAACACAGATCATGTTTGAATTTTGGTGGTGTCACTTTAACCATTCTAGAGTAATGTCCCTTT
This sequence comes from Mytilus edulis, assembly GCA_019925275.1. Classification (NCBI taxonomy): domain Eukaryota; kingdom Metazoa; phylum Mollusca; class Bivalvia; order Mytilida; family Mytilidae; genus Mytilus; species Mytilus edulis. The sequence continues at coordinate 67,480,045 of CM034361.1, read as the reverse complement.
ATAAATGGAAAAATTGCTGAAATTTTGTTTAACTTTAGTTTGCCTCAACCAAATGTTATAAAACTTATACACAATGCTTATCACCACAAAACACCTAAGTTTCAATTTTGGTTGTGTCACTTTAACCGTTAGAGTTATGCCCCTTTACAAATGAAAAAGTTGCTAAATATTTCTTTTTCCATCGCTAACTTTAGTTTGCCTCAACAAAATGTTATAAAACTTTTACACAATGCTTATCCTAATAATACAACAAAACACAGATCAAGTTTGAATTTTGGTAGTATCACTTTAACCATTCTAGAGTTATGCCCCTTTACAAATGGAAAAAATGTTTTTATTCTGTTTTCCAACTATAGTTTGCCACAACCAAATCTTATGAAACTTATATACCATTCTTATTACCACAAAAATCTGATCAAGTACCAATTTTGGTAGCATCACTTTTAACGTTCTTCAGTTTTGTCCCTTTATAACTATATACAATATGATTTAATTTTGGATGTGAAACATCTTCTGATTGCCTGACTTTGTTTTGTTTATCAGCTCATAGACATAATTTAGTCATGTGACCGTTACGTCATCAACGTTTTTTGATGGTTTTCTCCGGTTTAGAATGGAATTTAGAATTAAATTATAAGAATTGTGGTGTACACTGTTAAATAACCTGCTACAAGTGTTATTCAGTGTGCACCACATATTTTATGTTATTTCTTCATAGACAGAAAAAATATTACAGTCATTCCTTAAATGATATGCAAGCGAGGGCATCATCTGTGTCCCATTGACATGCACATTCCCCATTTATTGTTATACTTTTGGATATATCTAAGGTCTGTGTTCAACTAGGAACTACTGTAAAATAAACTTATTTTCATGAGTAGGCAAATAACGCAAATTTAAATCATTGCAAATATATATAACTTGGATCTTTCCTTATTTAACTACATCAAGTAAATTAGAAAATCAAGAAAATAAACCTTATTGCGGACCTGTTTTTGTATTGCTATGAGTTACAATTTATGACAAAAATCAGCAAAGACCCATCGAAACGACATCTGATACACAAATTTAATAGTACTTTTAGATATTTGGATGATATTTTGGCTCTCAATAATGACGACTTCAGTATGTATACTAAAGAAATTTATCCTGTTGAACTTATACTTTAAATAAAGCTAATACTAACAATGACCACTGTCCTTTCCTCGATCTTGATATCTATATCATTACCGGAAAGCTTAATACTAAAATTTATGATAAAAGAGAGGATTTTTCATTTCCTATCGTTAATTATCCCTTTTTAGATGGTGACGTTCCCTTGTCACCATCTTATGGTGTTAATATTTCTCACCTTGTATGATTCGCTCGTGTATGTAACATTATGTTTTAGATTTTAAGAGAGAAATTTATGTATTACTGAAAAATTATTACACCAGGGTTTTCGATATCACAAACTAGTCAAAACATTTACTAAATTTTATCATCGGTATAAGGACATCATTTGTTAATATAGCTCAACATGCAGACTTCTTATACGTTCGGGTATTTCACATCCAATTTTTTATGGAAATATTCTTTATATTGCACAAAAATGTCAGTATTCACCTCAGAAGCTAACAAAACCTTTAAATAGACTTATTAAGAGGATATAGTTACGATACTGTTGTCAGGTCATTAAAGATTGCATATTTTGGCGTTAATATTGATTCACTTATAGGGTCTTTGCATCGGAACTAAACACATTTATTTTAAAACCAGTTGTTGGCATGACAGGGGTTATGTTCTTCTCATATATATGTTATGATGGTATGATACTAAACCCCTAATGGGAAGAATTGTTCCTGATATTTATATTATGAAGACATAATCTTTCAATCAGTTTAATTGGAGTCTGGAGCTGGCATGTCAGTTAACTGCTATTAGTCTTTTGTTATTTGTGTATTATTGTCATTTTGTCTATTTTCTTTGGTTACATCTTCTGACATCAGACTCTGACTTCTCTTGAACTGGATTTAAATGTGCGTATTGTTATGTGTTTACTTTTCTACATTGGCTAGAAGTATAGGGGGAGGGTTGAGATCTCATAAACATGTTTAACCCTGCCGCATTTTTGCGCCTGTCCCAAGTCAGGAACCTCTGACCTTTGTTAGTCTTGTATTATTTTTAGCTCACATGGCCCGAAGGGCCAAGTGAGCTTATGCCATCACTTGGCGTCCGTCGTCGTCAATCGTCTGTCGTCGTAAACTATTTCAAGAATCTTCTCCTCTGAAACAACTAGGCCAAATACTTCCAAACTTTAAATGAATGTTCCTTAGGGTATCTAGTTTCTAAATTGTATCCGAAGTTTTGATCTATCAACAAACATGGTCGCCATTGCTAAAAATAGAACATAGGGGTCAAATGCAGTTTTTGGCTTATAAATTAACAATTAACAATTAAGTCATTTTTTTCAGTTACTTATAAGTTATATTAATAGGTATTTTTTGTTTTTTTTTAAATATTTGATATACACTCAATAATTAGGGCCCCGCCAAAGGCGGGTCGCCCTATAGTGATCAGTCTGTCTGTCCGTCCGTCCGTCCGTCCGTCCGTCTGTCTGTCCGTCCGTCCGTAACACTTTGTGTCCGCTCCATATCTAGAGAACCATTATGATTTCATACTTTATACTTTACATGTTTATTAACCACCACCAGAGGGCGTGTCATGATGTATGTACAACTTCCTAGGTCAAAGGTCAAGGTCAAAAAACTTTGGTTTCAGTTGACAACCCTGTGTCCTGTGGTGAAGATCGTGTCCGCTCTATATCTTGAGAACCGTTATGATTTTAAAGTTTATACTTGACATGTATATGAACCAACACCAGAGGGTGTGTCATAATTTATGAACAACTGCCTAGGGCATAGTTCAAGGTCAAAAACTTTGGTTTCAGTTGACAACCCCATGTCCTATGGTAAAGATTGTGTCCGCTCTATATCTTGAGAACCGTTATCATTTCAAAGTTTATACTTGACATGTATATAAACCAACACCAAAGGGTGTGTCATAATTTATGTGCAACTTCCTAGGTCAAAGGTCAAGGTCAAAAACTTTGGTTTCAGTTGACAACCCCATGTCCTATGGTAAAGATCGTGTCCGCTCTATATCTTGAGAACCTTTATCATTTCAAAGTTTATACTTGACATTTTTATGAACCAACACCAACGGGTGTGTCATAATTTATTTACAACTTCATAGGTCAAAGGTCAAGGTCAAAAACTTTGATTTCAGTTGACAAACCCATGTCCTATGGTAAAGATACAATTTTTTAATGCACATTATTCACAGCGGGGCCCACAGAGATGGCTCCCATCTCAATGATATCTAGTTATTTTAAATGTCAAAAGTGGACTTAATATATTTTATGAATTTTTATATCATTTCATTCAGTAAAATTAAGTATTTATCCAACTTGAAAAGAGTATAGAGAGGTTACTTAAAAAATAATGACGAAAATATTACTTTTATAAATTATTTTATACATCTTCGAAAAGCTATAATAATAAGTACTTACAATTATTTAAGGAATATATATAATTGTTTTTGATAAAGATTTCAAATTATAAATAACTTCAAGTCTTAATTAAATCACAAGGTTGCATCCATTTATATCTGTTCATCTCTAAGATTTTAAGGGAAAATGTTATTTTAATAGCCCCAAGAGACCAATCTTTGACCAAGAAATGTGACATCAGAAAGGCAATTAGTGTTTCAGGAGGATTTAAATAGTTTTATACTGCATGAGGGAAAACAATGGTGGTATTACCCCCTCAACTTTTCTTATTAGTAGCCATATTTTTTTTTATAAAAGAACTATAAGTACCCGGCCACGTCTACTTGTATTTTTGTCCATCTGATGAGTTAAGCCTTTTCAACTGATTTTTATAGTTCGTTCTCAAGTTGTACTGTTATACCACTGTCCCAGGATAGGGGAAGGGTTGGGATCCTACTAACATGTTTAACCCCGCCACATTATTTATGTATGTGCCTGTCCCAAGTCAGGAGCCTGTAATTCAGTGGTTGTCGTTTGTTTATGTGTTACATATTTGTTTTCAGTTAATTTTTTTTACATAAATGAGGCCGTTAGTTTTCTCGTTTGAATTGTTTTACATTGTCTAATCGGGGGCTATTATAGCTTACTATGCGGTATGGGCTTTGCTCATTGTTGAAGGCCGTACGGTGATCTATAGTTGTTAATGTGATACACAAATAACTACAAACAAGTTTTTATTGACATTTATTATGAAGATCTCCCACTTGAGTAATAGTAGCCAGGGAATCCATCGTCTCAGAGTAGCTTCTGTCTGGGCAGCTATCGGTGAAAGGGTTAATTAAGACTTGGAGTTATTTATAATTTGAAATCTTTATCAAAAACAATTACATATGTTCCTTAAATAATGGTAAGTACTTAGTTTTTCGAAGATGTATGAAATAATTTATAAACTATAACTTGTTTAGTATCACCCCCTGACTGTTGTTTGTGTCTTGATAACTTTTATTGATTATTAAATATAATAATGATATGTTTTTTGTTAAATGACTTTCACTTTTTGTGGAGACTTGAGATTTCTTTCCAAGCAATACACTGTAGAATTTCTAATCTATTCCATAGTTTTGTAAAATTTCATGCAAAATGTATTTGAATAGATCAGATGTTTACACAGGTGCTAATTGAGCTTCCTCTATTATGCTCTACTTTCCTTATTATAGAAGTGGTGTAGATTTGATTGACATCTTAATGAATCATGATAATTATTGTCACATAAACTGCAGAGAAGAGCCTACTTAAAAAGCTTGGAGCTTCCTTGTAAGAATAAATCTATGATCCCTTATAAAAAAAAAGCATTTTTACGAAAAACAGATTTAAAAAAAAATGAACCAACGATAACCCCTTTACTACAGATCTCTACCTGTTTTAGGCACATAGCGCATGTGGGGGAATAAAACATGTTTGTGCAAGCTCAACCCTCCCCTTACCTGGTGTTGTTCCTTTATAAAATAAGTACAAACTGTTAAACATCAACTGGAACTTTCCTAACTCAAATGTTGGTACGAGACACAAAAATAACTTGCATCAAATGAACAGAAAAATGCCATCGAAATATGAGTACTCAAGAGTTACTAAAAACTAATAACTTGCATCAAATGAACAGAAAAATGCCATCGAAATATGAGTACTCAAGAGTTACTAAAAACTTAGTAGCTTTAAGCCAATTACAACTGATAGATTAATCATGTTCTCCCAGACTACTTAAAACAGAGTTTGCATTAATTTAGTGTGAAGACATTGAGTAGCAATTTGAATAATGAATGACCTTGTAAAAGGAAAAATATGAGTATATATATAATCAGCAATGTACATTTCAATGTTAAGTTCTGATTAAATTTTTCATAAACAAAATAAAGTTTAATACCAATAAAACAATAGTAATAGATTTCACTGTTGTACGTGTTATAGAGATAACCGTAAAGAATATGTTAATTCGAAAGGATCAATGAGATTATGTTGACCGTATGGAATTCTACAGGTTTTATAAACTTCATCACCGTATAGAGTAGGATGTGATATTCAGCTTTTTAGTCCTCTACCCGACAAAGTCAAATGGAACTTTAGGTTTGCACTCTCTCTGTCTGTCTGTCCGTCTGTGTCTGTCTGTCTGTCCATCAGTCAGTTTTCCACCCTTTTTTTTATTTGTCCTTGAAGATATTGATTTGATATTTAGTATAAAGATTTATTATTTAAGTCATTTTCTAATGTTAGAGTACTTATGTTAAACCATATTTCTATTCTAAGGGAGATAACTCATTTTTTTAAAAGTTTTTTAATAGACATAGATCGGTCAGTTGTTTGAAGAATTTTGTGGCAGGTTTTATGTTATTTTGTATTTATAAACTAATTTTCTGAATGCTATATCATGTATATATATATATATATATAAAAAATTATGAAGTGAAATCTATTAATTATATAATAATCTATTTATATTAAGGTATATTTGTTGTGAACACTTGTCCCTGGGCAAGTAAAACTAAATTTTGAGGACACAGTGAGTGGATAAATGAAAACTAAATAATAGATTATAACTATTGATTTTTTTTGTTTTGTTGTTCTGTGTTGCGCACAACACTCTCTTTTACAAAGAAGATAGTACATTTTCAATAGAATGTACTGTCGCTGTGCACAACACCATCTATACAAAATACATTGTATGGAAAGTGTTATGAACTGCTTAAACATTATAATACCAAATAAACATGGAATTTATTAAAAATTTCAAGCACAAGAAATTATGCAAATTCCATAATTAATTCCAATTCAAATGATAGCCTGTTATATATATAGAGTTTTCCTATAACAATTACAAAAAATGTATTATAATTTCAGATAACTCAACACAATTATTTCGAATTATTGCATCTGTCCTCATGGGAATCAGTATCATAATGACGACAGGTTAGTAAAATTATAAACTACTAGAACACACCCGTGATATTGCGGGTCCGTGACTGAATTAAAGTATATAACTATGCGCAAGCATTATTTTAGTATTAGTATTGTCATCTGATAAAGTCATGCCAATTATAAGATACACAGTTTTCTCTGCTTTCAAATCTTTCTGTTTGAACACGTCGAACTGGAACTTATCAATTATTGGTAATATTAATTATTTGGAAAACAAAGGTCCTGGAATGGAGTATTTTTTAATCAACAGCATTGTCCTATATTAGTTATAAATAAAGTTGAATTCTTTGATTCGCTGTTTTACGTCATGCCCGCTTACAAATGGAAAACTGTACCTATACGCCTTATTTTTAGTCCAGATTTTTAGTATTCGTATTGTTATCTTAGAAAGATTAAAATACTACAATAGGTAACAATTTGACAATTTAGGCCAACTAAAATTAATTAGTAGATTTTCATCCAAAGTTCTGAAAAAAATGGGGCGGGTGGGAGGATTTTATTTTTTAAATTTTATTTAATTTGTAACATTCTTGTGGCGTGAACTTCATATATATGCAAGTGTTATAATTACAAAATGTAGCTTATACCATGTAAATGTGTAAACATGTATAAAGAATCGTACATATTTTTCATAATTCTTGAATAAACATCTCTGATTTGCATCGACTGTTCTACATGCAATTGCTACTTTAGAAACCTATTTTCAGTAAACAGTAAAACCATGGAGAAATTATCTATTCAGTTTGACTACCAACTCCAAATTTATTTTGCTCTCTAAGCGATGGCTTGTAGTCCCCATAAACTTATCCAAATGCAATGGTATGCAACACAAGGTACCAGTCTTGTATTACAACTCCAGTTTCAAGTGCATGTGAAAACATGGAGGGAAACAAAATAGTGCATTTTTTTCTGATTTTTTTTCTGAACTCAATTTATTCTGTTTGATTATAGATTTGTGCTGAATTGAAACATATACATGTATATAGACTTTAAAAAAATCTTGCATCTTTTGGGGGATATCAATACAGAAAAGTGGAAGGATATCATGTTTACTGGAAGTGATGCGGCCTAGTAAAAACAGCAAACAGAAAGTAGAAAAAAAAAGTTTTGACTTCAGGATTACGTAACTTTTTATTCTTCGTGGCATGACCCACTTTTTTTCCGATTAAATCACAATTTCACATTAGAACATACATTAAATGAATATGATTTTTTTTTTCTATGTAGCATTTTTTATTTTTTTATTTTCAAAGATCAGCTGTTTTGCATGTAAGCCTATGGAGCAGTCAATTACAAGACCGCAACCACAAGTATTAAGAATGAAATGAAAACTCAAACAAGTGTTGGGAATAGTAAAGTTCGCGTTTTAAGATTCTCAAGTTATGCAAGAATGAGGCATATATAATTACATTGTAAAACATAAAGTTGTTTAAATACTCTTTTAATGGTATTTTGTGTTTTTAAACAAAAACAATAGCCATAGATAAATCTAAGGGTTTTCTAGTACACAATGTGTATGTTTCCGACTTTTTGAACTCAATATACGGTCATAGATCTAAAAAGTTCGTGCTTTTGTCAATTTCTTTAATTCAGTTATATTTTTTCTACCAATTGTCAACATAGTCGTTTTAAAGTACTCGAAACAAGCAATATGAAAACCGAAATTTGAAACAGGAAGTTCGAATGAAACGAAATTATTGACGGTTACCGGTAACGGAAATGAATAAAATCCGGAAATCGTAAATTTTGCAAAATAAAATAAATCGGGGTGGGACGATTTCAGAGGGGCGGGCGGGGATGAAAATCTATCAATTAATTTTAATTGGCCTTAGTAGTGTCAACCCTGTGATTATGACCCGTGTATATAGCATATTAATCCTGAATACACCGTTTGTTGGTGCCCCTGTCAGATGCGGAACGTACAGATAAGGTAATAGGTAACAGGTGAATATACTATTGGTATCAGTATCGGACTCAACTCGGAACTTCTTAATTATTGGCAATATTAATTACGTGGAAAACAAAAGGGCCTGGAGTGGTGTAATTTTTAATCTACACCTTTGTACTATATTAGTTATATATAAAGTTGAATTCTTTGGTTCATCTTTTTATACGACCGCAAAATTTGAAAAAATTTTCGTCGTATATTGCTATCACGTTGGCGTCGTCGTCGTCGTCGTCGTCCGAATACTTTTAGTTTTCGCACTCTAACTTTAGTAAAAGTGAATAGAAATCTATGAAATTTTAACGCAAGGTTTATGACCACAAAAGGAAGGTTGGGATTGATTTTGGGAGTTTTGGTCCCAACATTTTAGGAATTAGGGGCCAAAAAGGGCCCAAATAAGCATTTTCTTGGTTTTCGCACTATAACTTTAGTTTAAGTTAATAGAAATCTATGAAATTTTGACACAAGGTTTATGACCACAAAAGAAAGGTTGGGATTGATTTTGGGAGTTTTGGTTCCAACAGTTTAGGAATTAAGGGCCAAAAATGGGCCCAAATAAGCATTATTCTTGGTTTTCGCACAATAACTTTAGTTTAAGTAAATAGAAATCAATGAAATTTAAACACAATGTTTATGACCACAAAAGGAAGGTTGGTATTGATTTTGGGAGTTTAGGTCCCCAACAGTTTAGGAATTAGGGGCCAAAAAGGGACCCAAATAAGCATTTTTCTTGGTTTTCGCACCATAACTTTAGTATAAGTAAATAGAAATCTATGAAATTTAAACACAAGGTTTATGACCATAAAAGGAAGGTTGGTATTGATTTTGGGAGTTTTGGTCCCAACAGTTTAGGAATAAAGGGCCCAAAGGGTCCAAAATTAAACTTTGTTTGATTTCATCAAAAATTGAATAATTGGGGTTCTTTGATATGCCGAACGAATCTAACTGTGTATGTAGATTCTTAATTTTTGGTCCCGTTTTCAAATTGGTCTACATTAAGGTCCAAAGGGTCCAAAATTAAACTTAGTTTGATTTTAACAAAAATTGAATCCTTGGGGTTCTTTGATATGCTGAATCTAAATATGTACTTAGATTTTTTATTATTTGGCCCAGTTTTCAAGTTGGTCCAAATCGGGGTCCAAAATTAAACTTTGTTTGATTTCATCAAAAATTGAATAATTGAGGTTCTTTGATATGCTGAATCTAAAAATGTACTTAGATTTTTTATTATTTGGCCCAGTTTTCAAGTTGGTCCAAATCGGGGTCCAAAATTAAACTTTGTTTGATTTCATCAAAAATTGAATAATTGGGGTTCTTTGATATGCCGAATCTAACTGTGTATGTAGATTCTTAATTTTTGGTCCCGTTTTAAAATTGGTCTACATTAAAGTCCAAAGGTTCCAAAATTAAACTAAGTTTGATTTTAACAAAAATTGAATTCTTGGGCCTCTTTGATATGCTGAATCTAAACATGTACTTAGATTTTTGATTATGGGCCCAGTTTTCAAGTTGGTCCAAATCAGGATCCAAAATTATTATATTAAGTATTGTGCAATAGCAAGAAATTTTCAATTGCACAATACTGTATTCAGCAATAGCAAGAAATCTTCAATTGCACAGTATTGTGCAATAGCAAGAGATCTTCAATTGCACAGTATTGTGCAATAGCAAATATTTTCAATTGCACAGTATTGCACAATAGCAAGAAATATCTAATTGCACAATATTGTGCAAAATCAAGAAATTCCAATTGGATTTCAATTGGAGTTATCTTTCTTTGTCCAGAATAGTAGTTGAATCAACTTAAATCATTGTTTTATACAATATACAATGTATATTCACTTTTACTACCAACTGATAGATTAAAACAATCTTTACCATTCAGTGATAACAAGCGCTTTTTTTACATTTTAATATTTTATGATGTATTTAAATGAGTAGTTATTGTTGCAAACTTCATTAGAAATTTGAATTGAGATCAGTTTTGAAATAAGGGAAAGGGGGATGTGAAAAAAAAATTGGGGGTCAATTTTTTCATTTCAGATTTCATAAATAAAAAGAAAATTTCTTCAAACATTTTTTTGAGAGGATTAATATTCAACAGCATAGTGAATTGCTAAAAGGCAAAAAAAAATTTTTAAGTTCATTAGACCACATTCATTCTGTGTCAGAAACCTATGCTGTGTCAACTATTTAATCACAATCCAAATTTAGAGCTGAATCCAGCTTGAATGTTGTGTCCATACTTGCCCCAACCGTTCAGGGTTCAACCTCTGCGGTCGTATAAACCTGCGCCCTGCGGAGCATCTGGTAACGTGATGACGGCTGACAAATTGGACCTCGTAATTTTAGTATTATAGATACAGATGAGCTGCGAAAAGGTACAAAAATGAAAAAAATTACGAAATTCTGAAAAGTGTGTATAATTATTGGTATCAGAATTCTGATCTATACAACACATTTACTATTATTCATATCCTAAAGCTGTAAGCTGTACGCAATTCAAGTGCTGACACCCACCACCCCCACCCCCCCACCCCCTTTGATTTATACAAATTTTGATGAATTATTTCATATATTTCAATCATTTTCAATGTACAGTTTAAATGTCTTAATTTGCCAATCCATGATGTTAACTCCGGTAGCAGTGGTGATAAGGCTCTCGCTTACAAATCAGATATCAACGCAATCAAACCAGGCATCGGTTCAAATCCTGTGCAAGGACATATAATATTAATATAATATTAAATAACTTAACTTAAATTTAAATTTCAAAAACACAAGATGACATAATTTTTGTATTTTCCTACAGAACTTATGAAAAATATTGACCTTTTGTCTCTATAGTGTTGTAATTTGTTAAGTTTCTGGTCTGTGCATGTAGCATTGTTCCAGGGAAAAAGTGATTTTACACTAGCTCAAATACAAAAAATAATATATATTTCTACAACTTTTTCCGTTTTAATTGACAAATTCTTATTCAATTTTATGAAACTTTACATTAATGATTTTTTTTTCAGATAAAGTTTCGTTGTTATATGACTGCAAATTTTTTTTGGGGATTGTATAATGGTATGATGTCGTCATCGTCTGCATCGTCTTGGTCAGAAGACCCATTTGGTTTCCGGACAATAACTTTATTTAACATGAATAGATCTCTTTGAAATTTAATAAGAACTTGTTTTATACCACAAAAGGAAGGCTGGGATTGATTTTGGGGATGATGGTCCAAATTGTTCAGGAATTAGAGGCCCAAAACAAGCATTTTTCTACTTTCAGGATAATAACTTGTGTACAAGTATTTCAATTGCTCTGAAATTTTTCCACAATGTTTAATACCACAAGTAGAAGGTTTAGATTAATTTTGGGGTTATGGTGCCAATAGTTTAGAAATTAAGGGCCAAAAAGGGGCCAAAAACAAGCATCTTTGTAGTTTCTGTACAATACAATAACTTGTGTGTAAGTGTATGGATCTCTCTGACATTGAACCACAAGGTCCCATATCACAAGAAGAATGCTGGGATTGAGTTTGGGGGTTATTGCCTCATTGATGCAGGAATAAAGGGCAAAAAAAGGGCCAAAAACAAGCATTTTTCTAGTTTCCAGACAATAACTTGTGTTTAAGGTGGTTCGGCAACACCTTGACTAATATTAATTTTGCTCGTTTAATTTTCATAAAATTTTGACAAAATGTTTCCTTTGACAAAAATATAAAAATTTCAAAAAATTTGAACCAACCACTTTATCAGAAAAATTTTGTTGGTTATTATAGCAGTTTGACAAACACTTATTTTGATCATTGAGAAGCTTAATATTTCCTTAACAAAACAACGTGATTAAAATGTTTAGCTGATTTTTACAGAGTTATCTCCCTGTAGTGTTAGGTACCACCTTAAGTGAATGGATCTCTCTGAAATTGTACTACAAGGTTTCATACTACAAAGGAAAGACTGGGATCGAGTGTGGGGGTAATTGCTTTAAGGAGAGATTCAAAAAGTTTAGGAGGGTCCAATTTTTTTTTTAGGGTTCAATTTTTTTTTTTGAAAATTTTTTTTTTGAAAATTTTTGAAAAGCTTTAAGAAGATATCTTTAATTGCACAGTATTGCACAATAGATTTGTAAGATCCTGACATTTGTTTTGTGTCAGAAACCAATATAATATCAACAATTTGATCACAATCCAAATTCAAACAGTATCAACCTATTTGAATATTGTGTCCAAATCTGCCCCCACTGTTCAGGGTTCAACCTCTACTGTCGTATCAGGCTGCGCTCAGCAAAGCATTTTATTCAAGTCTAGCTTCAAGATATTTTCCCGCAAAATTATTAGTAGTTGAAATCTCAATAAACAAAGACACAGACCCTCCATTTTTATACACCCGTCAAAATTTTGACGGGACGTATTATGGTATACAAATGTCCGGTGTCCGTCCGTCTGTCTGTCCGGCGTAAACATGTTGCACTGTAACTTGAGAACGACTTATCCAAATTTCATGAAACTTAATATAGTTGTTTCTTATGATGGTCAAATGATTTGTTTTGTGTCAGAAACCAATATAATATCAACAATTTGATCACAATCCAAATTCAAACAGTATCAACCTATTTGAATATTGTGTCCAAATCTGCCCCCACTGTTCAGGGTTCAACCTCTGCTGTCGTATCAGGCTGCGCTCAGCAAAGCATTTTATTCAAGTCTAGCTTCAAGATATTTTCCCGCAAAATTATTAGTAGTTGAAATCTCAATAAACAAAGACACAGACCCTCCCTTTTTATACACCCGTCAAAATTTTGACGGGACGTATTATGGTATACAATTGTCCGGTGTCCGTCCGTCTGTCTGTCCGTCTGTTTGTCCGGCGTAAACATGTTGCACCGTAACTTGAGAACGACTTATCCAAATTTCATGAAACTTAATATAGTTGTTTCTTATGATGGTCAAATGATCTGTATACTTTTTGGTGAAAATAAGATTTAAACTTTTTGAGTTACGGCACTTTGTAACTAAAACAGGGGTGTTTTTTTTTCACATGTCGCACCGTATCTCAAAAACGTTTCTTGATTATTGCTTAAAACTTTACACACTTCTTAGTTATATTAATCTTAATATCTGTATACTTTTTGGTGATGATTCAAAATTTCATTTTTGAGTTTTTGAGTATTTTGTAAAAAAGGGGGAGGTTTTTTTTTACATGTCACGCCGTATCTCAAAAACAATTTATGATTATTGCTTGAAACTGTACACACTTCTTTGTTATACTAATTTAAAGATCTGTATATTTTTTGGTTTGATTCAAAATTTTATTTTAGTGATATTTTCAAAAACAGGGTGGGGGGGGGGGGGGGGTTCACATGTCCCGCCGTGTCTCAAAAACAATAAATGGTTATTGCTTAAAACTTCCTCAGAAACTATTTATGATTATTGCATAAAACTTCCACACAAGACGTAGGGCGTATCATGCGCTCATGGCGCAGCTGTTTATTACTGATTTTTTATACGACTGAAAAAAAATTGTGGTTGTATCTCGGTATCTCGTTGGCTGTGCGTCAGCTATGTTTGAAGACATTTGGTTTCCAGACAATTACTTGAGTATAAGTTAAAAGAAATCTATCAAATTTAAACACAAGGTTTGAAACCACAAAAGGAAGGTTGGGATTGATTTAGGGATTATGGTCACTAGAGTTTAGGAACTAGGGGCCTAAAGTAGCCCAAATAAGCATTTTTGTAATTTCCAGATAATAACTTGTGTGTAAGTGTATGGGTCTTTCTGAAATTGTACCACAAGGTTCCATACCACAAGGTCCTCATGCCTGTCAGACAATTTTCACTTGACCTTGACCTTATTTCATGGATCAGTGAACAAGGTTAAGTCCTTATCGCAGATATTATAAGCAAATTTATTAGTCTAGAGTATACAATGTAAGGAAGGACTGAAAGGTGTCATCTGACCTTGACCTCATTTTCATGGTTCAGTGGTTATAGTTAGGTTTTTATACGACCGCAAATTTTGAAAAAATTTTCGTCGTATATTGCTATCACGTTGGCGTCTGCGTCGTCGTCGTCGTCGTCGTCGTCGTCGTCGTCGTCCGGCGTCCGAATACTTTTAGTTTTCGCACTCTAACTTTAGTAATAGTGAATAGAAATCTATGAAATTTTAACACAAGGTTTATGACCATAAAAGGAAGGTTGGTATTGATTTTGGGAGTTTTGGTCCCAACATTTTAGGAATAAGGGGCCAAAAAGGGCCCAAATAAGCATTTTCTTGGTTTTCGCACCATAACTTTAGTTTAAGTTAATAGAAATCTATGAAATTTTGACACAAGGTTTATGACCACAAAAGAAAGATTGGGATTGATTTTGGGAGTTTTGGTTTCAATAGTTTAGGAATAAGGGGCCAATAAAGGGCCCAAATAAGCATTTTTCTTGGTTTTTGCACAATAACCTTAGGTTAAGTAAATGGAAATCTATGAAATTTAAACACAATGTTTATGACCACAAAAGGAAGGTTGGTATTTATTATACAACGCAAATTTTGAAAAAATTTTCGTCGTATATTGCTATCACGTTGGCGTCTGCGTCGTCGTCGTCGTCGTCGTCGTCCGGCGTCCGAATACTTTTAGTTTTCGCACTCTAACTTTAGTAAAAGTGAATAGAAATCTATGAAATTTTAACACAAGGTTTATGACCATAAATGGAAGGTTGGTATTGATTTTGGGAGTTTTGGTCCCAACATTTTAGGAATAAGGGGCCAAAAAGGTCCCAAATAAGCATTTTCTTGGTTTTCGCACCATAACTTTAGTTTAAGTCAATAGAAATCTATGAAATTTTGACACAAGGTTTATGACCACAAAAGAAAGATTGGGATTGATTTTGGGAGTTTTGGTTTCAATAGTTTAGGAATAAGGGGCCAATAAAGGGCCCAAATAAGCATTTTTCTTGGTTTTTGCACAATAACCTTAGGTTAAGTAAATGGAAATCTATGAAATTTAAACACAATGTTTATGACCACAAAAGGAAGGTTGGTATTTATTTTGGGAGTTTAGGACCCAACAGATTAGGAATTAGGGGCCAAAAAGGGACCCAAATAAGCATTTTTCTTGGTTTTCGCACTATAATGTTAGTATAAGTAAATACAAATCTATGAAATTTAAACACAAGGCTTATGACCATAAAAGGAAGGTTGGTATTGATTTTGGGAGTTTTGGTCCCAACAGTTTAGGAAAAAGGGGCCCAAAGGGTCCAAAATTAAACTTTGTTTGATTTCATCAAAATTGAATAATTGGGGTTCTTTGATATGCCGAATCTAACTGTATATGTAGATTCTCAACTTTTGGTCCCGTTTTCAAATTGGTCTACATTAAGGTCCAAAGGGTCCAAAATTAAACTTAGTTTGATTTTGACAAAAAATGAATCGGTTGGGTTCTTTGATATGTTGAATCTAAAAATGTACTTAGATTCTTGATTATTGAAGTTTTTTTGGTCCAGTTTTCAAATTGGTCTACATTAAGGTCCAAAGGGTCCAAAATTAAACTTTGTTTGATTTCATCAAAAATTGAATCCTTGGGGTTCTTTGATATGCCAAATCTAACTGTGTATGTAGATTCTTCATTTTTGGTCCTGTTTTCAAATTTCAAATTCTACATTAAAGTCCAAAGGGTCCAAATTAAACTAAGTTTGATTTTAACATTAATTGAATTCTTGGGCCTCTTTGATATGCTGAATCTAAACATGTACTTAGATTTTTGATTATGGGCCCAGTTTTCAAGTTGGTCCAAATCAGGATCTAAAATTATTATATTAAGTATTGTGCAATAGCAAGTCTTTTCAATTGCACAGTATTGTGCAATGGCAAGAAATATCTAATTGCACAATATTGTGAAATAGCAAATTTTTTTTTAATTAGAGTTATCTTTCTTTGTCCAGAATAGTAAGCAAGAAATATCCTATTTGTGCAATAGCAAGAATTTTTTTTAATTGGAGTTATCTTTCTTTGTCCAGAATCAACTTAAATCTTTGTTATATACAATATACAATGTATATACACTTTTTACTACCAACTGATAAATTTAAATAATCTTTACCATTCAGTGATAACAAGCAGTTTTTTTACATCTTAATATTTTATGATGTATTTAAATGAGTAGTTATTGTTGCAAACTCCATTAGAAATTTGAATTGATATCAGTTTTGAAAAAGGGAAACGGGGATGTGAAAAAAAAGGGGGGGGGGGTTAAATTTTTCTCATTTCAGATTTCATAATAAAAAGAAAATTTCTTCAAACATTTTTTTGAGAGGATTAATATTCAACAGCATAGTGATTTGCTCAAAGGCAAAAAAAACCTTTTAAGTTCATTAGACCACATTCATTCTGTGTCAGAAACCTATGCTGTGTCAACTATTTAATTTTAGATTTAAAAAGTTTGAAGAAGAAATCTTTAATTGATTTGTAAAATCTTGGCATTTGTTTTGTGTAAAAAAAAACCATGTAATGTCAAAAATTTGATCACAATCCAAATTCAGAGCTGTATCATGCTTGAATGTTTTGTCCATACTTGCCCCAACTGTTCAGGGTTCGACCTCTGCGGTCGTATAAAGCTGCGCCCTGCGGAGCACCTGGTTGTGTTTTGGTCTGTTTTTTTCTTATACTGTATGCAATAGGTCTACTATATTTGGTGTATGGAATGATTATAAGGTGTACATGTCTAGCTGGCAGATGTCATCTGGCCTTGACCTCATTTTCATGGTTCAGTGGTCAAAGGTAAGTTTTTGAGGTTTTAGTCTTTTTAGCTCACCTGTCCCGAAGGGACAAGTGAGCTTATGCCATCACTTGGCGTCCGTCGTCGTCCGTCGTCTGTCGTTGTCTGTCGTCTGTCGTCGTAAACTATTTCAAGAATCTTCTCCTCTGAAACTACTGGGCCAAATACTTTCAAACTTTAACTAAATGTTCCTTAGGGTATCTAATTTATAAATTGTATCCGAAGTTTTGATCTATCAACAAACATGGCCGCCATTGCTAAAATAGAACATAGGGGTCAAATGCAGTTTTTGGCTTATAACTCAAAAACCAAAGCATTTAGAGCAAATCTGACATGGGGTAATATTGTTTATCAGGTCAAGATCTATCTGCCCTGAAATTTTCAGATGAATCAGACAATCCGTTGTTGGGTTGCTGCCCCTGAATTGATAATTTTAAGGAAATTTTGCTGTTTTTGGTTATTATCTTGAATATTATTATAGATAGAGATAACTGTAAACAGGAATAATGTTCAGCAAAGTAAGATTTTTAAATAAGTCAACATGACGGAAATGGTCAGTTGACCCCTTTAGGAGTTATTGCCCTTTATAGTCAATTTTTAACCATTTTTCGAAAATCTTAGTAATCTTTTACAAAAATCTTCTCCTCTGAAACTACTGGGCCAAATACTTCCAAACTTTAATTGAATGTTCCTTAGGGTATCTAGTTTGTAAATTGTATCCGAAGTTATGATCTATCAACAAACATGGTCGCCATTGCTAAAAATAGAACATAGGGGTCAGATGCAGTTTTTGGCTTATAACTCAAAAACCAAAGCATTTAGAGCAAATCTGACATGGGGTAATATTGTTTATCAGGTCAAGATCTATCTGCCTTAAAATTTTCAGATGAATCAGACAACCTGTTGTTGGGTTGCTGCCCCTGAATTGGTAATTTTAAGGAAATTTTGCTGTTTTTGGTTATTATCTTGAATATTATTATAGATAGAGATAAACTGTAAACAGAAATAATGTTCAACAAAGTAAGATTTACAAATAAGTCAACATGACGGAAATGGTCAGTTGACCCCTTTAGGAGTTATTGCCCTTTATAGTCAATTTTTAACCATTTTTCGAAAATCTTAGTAATCTTTTACAAAAATCTTCTCCTCTGAAACTACTGGGCCAAATACTTCCAAACTTTAACTGAATGTTCCTTAGGGTATCTAGTTTGTAAATTGTATCCGAAGTTATGATCTATCAACAAACATGATCGCCATTGCTAAAAATAGAACATAGGGGTCAAATGCAGTTTTTGGCTTATAACTCAAAAACCAAAGCATTTAGAGCAAATCTGACATGGGGTAATATTGTTTATCAGGTCAATTTCTATCTGCCCTGAAATTTTCAGATGAATCAGACAACCTGTTGTTGGGTTGCTGCCCCTGAATTGATAATTTTAAGGAAATTTTGCTGTTTTTGTTTATTATCTTGAATATAATTATAGATAGAAATAAACTGTAAACAGCAATAATGTTCAGCAAAGTAAGATCTTCAATTAAGTCAATTTGACCAAAATTGTCAATTGACCCCTAAAGGAGTTATTGCCCTTTGAAGGCCTTTTTCACAATTTGTTCATCATGTTGACTTACTTTAAAAAATCTTCTCCTTTGAAACTGCTGTATCAATTTCAGCCAATCTTAGGCTAAATGAGTTTCAGAGTATCTAGTATAAATTTTATATTTTATTTCCTTGTATGTCAAGAAACATAGCTCCTATGGCTAAAATAGAACATAGGAGAAAATGATTATTTTTTTTGGCTTTTGAAGAAAATAGGACGATCCAAAAAACATTTAAATAAATTGAAAAGCCAAAATAATCATTGATGAGAGATTTAACCAAAAAAATTAAGGTGAGCGATTCAGGCTCTTGAGAGCCTCTTGTTTTCTAATATTTATGCAACAATAAATGTTAACTATATTTGGTGTATGGAAATATTTTATGATCTACATGTCAGTGGCGCAGGTTTTATTAAACCTTGACCTCATTTTCAAGATTCATTGCTCAGTGCTAAGTTTTTGTGTTTTGGTCTGTTTTTCTTAAACTATAAGCATAAGGTCAACTATATTTGTTGTATGGAAGAATTGTTAGTTGTACATGTCTGCCTTGCATTGTTCATCTGACCTTGACCTCATTTTTATGGTTCATTGGTCAATGTTTAGTTTTCTTGGTTAATGTTAAGTTTATGTGACAGTTGCAGTAAAGCTTTATATTTAGGACTATCAACATAATATCAATGATTAGTAAAGAAAGCGAGAAATTTCAGCATGTGCACGCTTGTGGTATTTATGTAAAATGTGCCACGTCCTCGTTGTCCTGTGAAATGTCTTTTGCTGGTTGGTATTGAATTTAAATATCCACATTGTTCACAAGGAATGTTCAAAACACTGGCAAATCCAAATCTTTGTTCGTTCATTGTATTGTGCAATTGTCAGTATGAGCCACAACCCACACGTGCTTTTAAAGCTTCCGCCAGTAAAGAAAGTTCAACTAAGAGCCGACCATATTTCCATGTAATATCTTTGTCATCTTCACTCAGGTCTAACTGAATTACAGGTTTATCAGCAATGTTTTTATTAACTTTTAAGATTTGAGTTCTATTTCTGTTAATATTCTCCATCAGTTTTTTTGCCGATTCCCGCTGTGCCTTTTCCTTTCCCAGCTGCCATAGCAATTCCAATGGTGATTTGGTTATGACCTTGTTGAAACAACGTTGAATTACAGAAAACTATAGACGACGCTGACGTTTTTTATTACCTCCCCTGAAACTGTTGGATATTATTATTATTATAACCAGGCGAAATAAATTGCCTTGTCGGAATGAAGCTTGTGTCACTATTAGAATCATCTTGGCCATGCCAGAAAGATCTTGTAATGAGGTTATGCTCGATTGGTCAGCCATTATGTTAAAGTTACATAGGCGACAACGAAACAGTCATCCATCAGAATCAAAAAACATTGAGAATAGATAAAATCCAAAACTATGTCTAAATTTAAAGATCATAATCCTTAAATTACGAAAATCATAATATCCAATTAAAATCAACTTATATAGGCATTATTTTTTACGAATGAACAGAGGGATAAATTTCATGATTTGACCTCTTTATACCTATTTACGCAGTGACCTCTATGACTGGCATGCACACTCTCGTGGTTCTCTCATCATATAGGTTCAATGAAATTAGGTCTAAATTCATTATCTTTGCTATTATTTTGTATTTGTTTTTACAAGCAAACATGACACTAACTTTGATCTCTTTTAACGTTAATGAACCGAAAACAAAAGATTATAAGGATAACTTTATCAGTTGATTCACTATACAAGTAAAGCTGTTCAATTTCTATTTCCTTTATTAGAATATTTATATAGGCCACTGGGAAAATCCCTAATTCAAAACAGCGCAAATTTAGATAATAGGTAATTATAAAATGGAAAATAAAGACGTTGTGAAAATTTCAGAGTTTACAGTAGATTTTCCTCGACAGTTAAATACAAATGGGTCAATTTCCAGTCAGTTTTGGATTTTAAACATAGAAGGCAAAAGCGATCTTCAACATAATGATTGTTGAATTAAACATTTTACATATATGACTTTGTTTTTTAGTTAGTCAAAGCCTGTGCTGTAAAGCCCTGCGCTGTAAATTTCCAAAACCTTTACTGTTGGCCAGTATTTTTGGTTGTACATTTATACGCTCAATAAGAAAAGCTTTACTAAAGTAGGCCTTTTTCACTTTCTAATGTGTCTTTTCATTTATTTTTTTTTTATTATTATTTAGAACCAATGGACTTGGTATACGGGGCAAGCTATAATACCCTTACCGAACTATAAATCCTTTATATAGAAGATATACATGATAACACATAATATTTTCATGATATTATTGACTGGTTATATATATGTTTTTCAAAAATATTTACCAAAAAATATTTTAAAGACATTTTTTTTTACATCAGAAATTATATATGCATTAATGATATTTTAACAATAATATTTATCCCAATGTTTGATTGCTAATATAAACACATTTTTTGTAAATATTTTTTTATAATGAATAATAAATATTCTTTGCTGATGTTTTTAAAACGTTAAATAGACAGTTTTATAAATGAGAACAATTGTATGTGGAGGAGATATTTCTTTGCAATATTCAATCAATATCTGATGGACATTTTTATATAACATTTAATATATATATTTTTTAGATGTGTAAAAGAAATATTTATAAAACATTTTTGATTTACATCTATGTAAAGCATAGGTTTGATGTATAATAAAATATCTTTTTGATGTAACATCAATATACTTTTCTTGTCCTAATCAAAAATATAAAAATGGTAATATCTAATGAATATTTCAATAACATCATAACAATATATTTTTTCGATTTTATTTAGAAAATATTAGTTAAAGACTGTTTCATAATAGTTTTAAGATAATATGTTTAATAGATATTTGTAAGATGTATGCTAGAAATGTTCTTCAAATGTTTGTCAGTGATATTTGAGTGAAGCACATGTTTGATATGAAAAAAGAAATATTTTATAAACATTTTTACATAATATTTTTAATTGATATTTGTAAGATGTACGACAAATGTTTTTCTTATGTTTGTTAGTGATATTTGTGTGAAGTCCATGATGTTTGATGTGAAAAAGAAAATATTTTTTATATAATTTTTGAATCAGATTAACATGAATGTCTCCTCATTTTTGATAGAAAAGTCTTAACAATTCTAATCTAACTTAAATGAAAATTCAAATCAAGTCAAAAGAAAAATATCTAGCGAATAACGATTGTGTTCTAAGAGCATTGAGGACCCAGTAAAAAATCAAAATGATATTGTCATACCAAATAGGACTACGATAATCTGTGCCTAGAACTAGAAAATTCTTTGTAGTTTGCCTAATTCAAAGTTTTTTAAACAGTGTTTATAAAAAAATATCATTGATATTTCATGCCAATAAAGAAATATAAGCCAACATTGTGCCAACAATATGCCAACGTATTAGGTACTTATCTCCCCCCTTTATACCACATACTTGAAAATTATATTATTCCAATGTTCTAACAAAAAATGTGCTCTTCCTTCTCTTTATCTAACATTTTCAAATCTGTGTAGTCATTTAAATGTATCTACCTAAATGATTGAATAATTTTATGCACAAACAATAAATATTTAAAACCAGCCCAAAACAACAAATACAATTTGAATATACTTTCATTTTTTACATTTTCTTGTATATCAACACATCATTGACACGAGTGAATTATCTTACTCTCCAATTGATAGTTGTTAATCTACTGAATATATATATTATAATATCAACCAGTAGAATTTAAGAAATGACTTGTAATCATTCAATTCAATGCCTCAACTTTTTATTAAAATGAGAATAAGGTTGACAGACTGTATTTAAAAAAAACATTAGGTAGACATCAATAAAACATCATAGACATTAGAAGAATATTTTGTCCAGATGTTTGAAAGATGTTGTCTGGATATTTTCAATTGAAACTGAATTATATCAAAATTATGTTATTTCAATATAAAATCAAGATATTTAAAAATAATGCTCTTTAAACATTCAGAACAAATATTTCCAGAAAATATGCTATTCACATGAGTACAGCCAGACATATCACGTCAAAAACATGTTTTTGAATGATATTTTGGTGATATTTTGCAAAAAATTTTAAAAATATCAATAAAATGTTTTTGTGCTACCTGGGATATATATATATACATATTTAGTAAAATGTCAATTTTAATCTTTTCATGATTAATTCTATTTCATTAAAGTATATTCTGAATTTTGAAATTATCAAAATATACAAGTTTAATATGTATACTGAATAGAGGAAAATAAATCCTGATCAAATTCAAGAAAATTACCAGTTTAATCCTTATATCTATAAAGATGACTGTTTCATTATAAAAATCACTTGTTTCAGGATTTGCTGTTTCCATAATATGTGAAATGTTTACCTATGGTAAGTTTGAATGTATGACATAACAGTTATAATGAAGACCTTAGCAGAAAAGCAGCAATTAATTTTGATATAAACTTTCATAAAGAAAAGGCTTTACAACAGAGAAAAAGAAAACAAATGGCGATGCATAGAAATTCATAAGTGGACACATGTCAGATATCTTTATACATTGACTGTTAATTTTGCGTAATCAAAGTTTAAAATTTCAGCAGCACTTGCATTTGAAGTATATATCTACCAGTTGATACTTATATTTTAGGGATAGCTTTTCTTATTGCTCACCAGGAAGTTATAAAACCAAGAGTCCCACTTGGTGAACAAATATATGTTGACATAATAACAGCAATGCAACATACCTCCCCAAATGTAACCTATCAAATTCAATTTATCACCAGTACTTACATGAGCAACACTTAAGGTGTTGCCACAAGTGGAACAGAATCTTTTTACCTTTTAGGAGCATCTGAGATCACCTCAGATTTTGATGGGGTTTGTACTGCTAAGTCTTTATAAGTTTTTAACCGTTTTTTCGAAGTAAAAATGAGTAATTGAAATGTTGTGTCCATACTTGCTCAACCAATTTGCATAAAACTTGTGAATTGTTTACATCAATTTATGTGAGCTGAGGCTGGACCTTTTCATTTCAAGCTCATCTTGCTTGTCCGTCGTCCTTAAACTTTTACAAATATCTTCTCTTCTGAAACTACTGGGCCAAAAACCAAACTTGGCCACAATAATCATCTGGGTATCTAGTTTAAAAAATGTGTCCGTTGAAACGGCCAACCAACCTAGATGGCTGCCATAGCTAATAATAGAACATAGGTGTAAAATGTCGATTTTGGCTTAATATCTCTGAAACCTAAGCCGATTTGGAGCCTATCTGACATGGGATAAAATTGTTTATCAGGTCAATATCTATTCTCCCTGAAATTTCCAGATAAATCGGACAACCTGTTGTTGGGTTGCTGCCCCAAAATTAGTAATTTTAAGGAAAATTTTAAGTTTTTGGTTATTAAATTGACTATTTTCATAGATACTAAGAGATAAACTGTAAACAGCAATAATGTTCAGCAAAGAAAGATCTACAAATTATTTCAATTATTCTTTGATTTGAAGATTCTGACGGAAGTTTTAAATCATCTAATCGCAAACAATGCTTTTAAGTACTGAGTGGATAGTTTGACCAATATTCTTAACTCTTACACCAAAAAGAATGCAAGTCTTGAACATTTTCACGGATAGCTGAAAGATACTAATCACATCTGAAAATTTATCAATTGATTTTTTTTTCATCAAGAAGAACAAATACCTTTTCTGTTAAACTAGTAATGTTCCTCTTTCTTGCGAAACTTTTGTTATTGTGTATATCAATTGTTTCGAGTCGTTTTGTTGATATGTCGCACATGGTTTTCATCTTGTAATTAATAGTCAAAAGCAATGTCAGTTGAAATTTACGATTCTGATTCCTGGTCAGTGATAAATCTAATTAAAATTGTTCTCCTCACATGCTCCTTATTGTTTATATGTGGTTTGTGATGTATAAACAACAAGAGTAAGTGCGGAGAAATATTTTTATTATGCCCCACCTACGATAGTAGAGGGGCATTATGTTTTCTGGTCTGTGTGTCCGTTCGTCCGTCCGTTCGTCCGTCCGTCCGTTCGTCTGTCCGTTCGTCTGTCCGTTCGTCCGTCTGTCCCGCTTCAGGTTAAAGTTTTTGGTCAAGGTAGTTTTTGATTAAGCTGAAGTCCAATCAACTTCAAACTTAGTATACATGTTCCTTATGATATGATCTTTCTAATTTTTTAGCCAAATTAACTTTTTGAGACCAATTTCACAGTCCACTGAACATAGAAAATGAAAGTGTGAGTTTCAGGTTAAAGTTTTTGGTCAAGGTAGTTTCTGATGAAGCTGAAGTCCAATCAACTTGAAACTTAGTACACATGTTCCTTATGATATGATCTTTCTAATTTTACAGTCAAGTTAAATTGTTGACCCCAATTTCACGGTCCACTGAACATAGAAAATGAAAGTGGGAGTTTCAAGTTAAAGTTTTTGGTCAAGGTAGTTTTTGATGAAGTTGAAGTCCAATCAACTTGAAACTTAGTACACATGTTCCCTATGGTGTGATCTTTCTAATTTAATGCCAAATTAGATTTTTTACCCAATTTCACAGTCCATTGAACATGTAAAATAATAGTGCAAGTGGGGCATCCGTGTACTTTGGACACATTCTTGTTAGACTGAGTATATTTTGTATTTCCGATCCCAGGCTAATTTTGAATTTTCCTTTTGAAATGTCACATATGTATCAAACTTTTCTCTCGTGCTATAAATTCATTCAAGTTTGATTGTTTTGTACTGCTAGTATCTTTACGGTGAATAAAAAGAAAGAGGTTCTAATTCATCATTCTTGTGATTTTTTTGTAATAATTTATTTCGCAAGGTGTCGAGGGGGGGGGGGGGGGGGTAGTTGAGTTTGAAGTGAGGTAAAATGTGCTTGTAAATTTCCATTATAGTATAGTGCTTGGACATAACAGTGGACATGAACAAGAAAGTCCCACATAGGACATAATGTTTTTCCAGTCTGTGGGTCCGCCAGTCCGTCTGTCCCACTTCAGGTTTCAACATTTTTTAGTCCTGGTAGTTTTGGATGAAGTTGAAATCCAATCAACTTGAAACTTAGTACACATGTTCTCTATGATATGATCTTTCTTATTTTAATGTCAAATAAGAGATTTAACCCTAATTTAAGAGTCTGCTAAGCATAGCAAATGATAGTGCAAATGGGGTATCCATGTGCCAATGAAACATTTTAGTTTGTAGTATATCATTGAGTATTTGTACATGTATGCATGATATACCAATATACCTAGCTATGAAGAAATTACATTGTTCTAGCTACTTTATAATGATCGTCAATCATCCAATATAGTAGATGTCTAACTCTTTTGGTGTTGGATTGCTGCCATTTATTATTAACACTGACTATTATATTGTTTTATTGCTGTATGTCCACAAGCATTAATGCTTCTGGTTATGTACTATGTATAGTCACCAGGGGCGGATCCAGCCATCATCTGTCGTCGATAACTGTTACAAAAATCTTCTCCTCTGAAACTACTTAGCCAAATTTACCCATACTTGGCCACAATCATCATTAGGGTATCTAGTTCACTGTGTATCATCGCCACCGGAAATTGGATACTAACGAAGCGGAGAGAAATAGAAAAAAAAGTAAACAAGTTAAGAATTCATTCAATTTAAAGCATTTCCACTCATTTGATGAGGGTGCCGCTTAAAAAATGATTTACTAATATGTAATTCTTTAAATTATTAGGCCGATAAGTACAAAATTAATACAAGATTTTGTGTAATACTCCAAAACTTACCACTTAGTACCGGAAATTTTTGAGGTCTATCGTCCTCTGTCGCCCCATTCTCAAGATATTGAACTGTTTTTCATTATTTTTCCAGACACGTTTTTAGATTATTATAGTGTGGCATCATATTTACTGAAATTTGTTGTCAAAAACATGTTTTTTTAAAGAATATAGACCATAAATAATAAAGTCTAGGGTACGGCAACTTGCCTGTGTTGACAAATTTACTGTATGGCAACTTGTTTTCAACTGTATGGCAACTTGCTAATTTTAGAATAGTTATTTACCGTCCTTTTAAAGAAAATAAAGTATTAAGTTCAATATCTAAGGTTTTTTTTTGGGTGGGGTACCTTTTTATGTTAAACTGTTTTTGTCCTTTTCATGGTTTAAATTTGTTTAAAACTGTTATTTGACTGATAAATTTTAAAAACTGTAAACTGTTTTCGATCCACTTTCTGTAATCTATACCTGTTTTGTTAAAATTTGCAATGTTGTTAACTGTTTATTTTTGAAATTGAGATTCCTGTTATCTGTTACTTAATACTTAAAGTGTTCACTGTTTTTGACATTATTTTCTCTGTTAACTGATCTTAACAGTTATTTACAAGAATCACATTAAAATTTGCTGTCCATCTCTTTCTTTACGTTGCTTCCGCAAAGGAGTAACATAAACAGCATATATGTAACTGTACATGTCTTTAAAAAATCTTTGAGTATAGTAAATCCTTGATAAAATTGAGAATGGAAATGAGGAAAATGTCAAAGAAACAGAAGGCCGACCAAATAGAAGAAACAACCCAAACGCAGCGAGAAAATTATGCACTAGGGTGGGGTGTCAATTCACAGATAGGAAAAAACTTAGAATTGACACTCATAATTTTTATTTCCTTAATTTCCCTTCCTTCCTAATAAATAAGGCTTAATATTTGAGTTATGCATGTGTATATTTATGGAAAGAGAATCGTCCATAGATTTGATTTCCAATAGTAATAATGGTGAAATATAATCTCTTTTTTTTTGTGTGACCATGCCGGCAACAATCAGCATTTATTTGATACCAAATATTGCAAAATAGGGGGTTGAACATGTCACAAAGATCTCAAAAATTTAGTCCAAAGGAAAATTTTACAACAATCAATAAGAGTGATACCTTTCCTGAAACCATAGACATATCTATCAAGAGGTAAAAAAAATCATATGCATTTCTGCTGTTTTTCCATAAAATTGAATTGAAAAGATCGAGCCTCAAATCTTTGTTGAAAAACAATACAAAATTTCTAAATCTATGGCGGTACGGATAGGAACGTATGGACGGTCAAACTGAAAAATGGCTTATAAAACATGCTAAAAACAATCTAAATGTTCATATAAACCCACTAGAAAGGCTATAGTATTATTCAACTATCTAAAAATCAATTCAATTGTACAAAAACTTTCATATTTAGAAAATTCACCATGGCTATAATGCGAAACTAAACTTGTAACTGTGTATTGGTATACCTGAAACTGTCTCCTAAGTGAGCAATCATTTAACTACAAAAAGGGGGTAGAAGTTCAATGTTTGTTTCTTGAAACATATAAATGAACCAAAATTTAAAAAATGAAATAAATAAAAGACTATATAGCAAGGGTAAGGACTCAAGTTGGGTCATGCAGGTGCAACAAATGCGGCAGTGTTAAACATGTTAAGGAATATCTGATGCCCCTCTTTATACGTCTAACCAATGTAGTTATTTCTCTGGCTTCTATTTGTAATGTATTCAAAACGTGAAAGGCCACTTCTTATCCAGCTAAAACCCTGGTCAGTCCTATGATGAAAATAATTCAGATGTATATGGAATGTTTGATAAGTTATATTGACCAAAAGTACCTGCACAGAATTTTCAAAAATAAAGTACCTTTTCAATTTGCAATGCGTAAAATAACTGAACAGTGTGGATTGGTAGAAGAGGCCGAAAAATTAGGCCTTGGTTCTCAAATTGATGTCAAATTTGCTAGTCTAAGACTTCAGAAATGTAAAGAAGGACCAAGGCTTTTTTTATATATCAGCTCAGAGTTCTTAATTGGGACTTGGAGATGAAAGAGTGCTTCAACTTGTGACACCTTACATGTTACTTTCTGATTTATACACTGGTTTTGATGATTTAAAAAAAAAAATAGTAAATCTTCGTAATTCCTTTTAATAAAATCATGTAAGCAATGAGTCGTATGAATACCCTGACTGAGTGTAACCATAATTTATGAGAGCCCCCGCCATAAAAAAAATAATGTTCGCGCCCTATAGTATTCACTCATTCTATCTGTTTGTAGCACTTTCCTATGCCATGACGATAACCCGAGTTTGCTACTACTGATTGACATAAAACATTTACTCAACAATACACATAACCAGAAGAAGCCTACTTTTGCTGTTTGAAGCATTTTCGATTATTCATGACATAGTCCTTTTTCTTGGAGTCAATCACTCCGTCTGATTTTCCATCCGTTCAATTGTCTGTCCATGTGTCAATAAAAAAATATGGTACTTGCGTGTGTATTCTAAAAATTAGTCAGCTTTATAAAAGATTCCTTATGGAGCTTGGCATTTCTGCGACTTTGTACTGTGGTTTTCAAATTTTTGAATACATTGAAGATATGCACTTCCCCTTTTCATTGCTTTCGGGTTCGTTTGGAAAAAAGGGGTAAATTAAAGTTGCTGTTAACTCTTATCAGCATTTAAAATTTGTTGTAAACTGTTTTTGCCAAAATCGAGGTGTTGTTAACATGTTAACGGACCCCCTACCCCCTTCTAATTATGCATTAGATAAAATGCATTAGATAGAAATACCATTTGCTTGACAGCATTTAAGATGTATACAAATTATATATTTTCAAAAAGAAACTGACAAGAAAATTAAATCGAAATGCAATTCACGATTTGTTTCTCCTTACTTTCGGTGAATCTTAATTTTTCTTTTTACAAATGAATCATTTCAGAAATTAATTAATTAAACAATTTTATGTGTCTGTCCGAATTTTCGATCCTGTGGTTGTCGTTCCTTCATCTCTATCTTATTTGTTGTTTTCATAAATTGTTTTGTTATGAGTTAGGCCGTTAGTTTTCTTGTGGAGTCCTTTCACATTTTTCGGTCGGTGCTTTTTATAGCCGACTATAAGGTACGAGTTTTCGTTGTTGAAGGCCGTACGATAGCATATAATTGCTTACATACACTTTATTAGGGTCCCGCCACAGGCGGTCCCCTATAGTGATCTGTCTGTCCGTCCGTCCATCCGTCCGTCCGTCCGTCCGTAACACTTTGTGTCCGCTCCATATCTAGAGAACCATTATGATTTCATACTTTATACTTTACATGTTTATTAACCACCACCAGAGGGCGTGTCATGATGTATGTATAACTTCCTAGGTCAAAGGTCAAGGTAAAAAAAAACTTTGGTTTCAGTTGACAACCCTGTGTCCTGTGGTGAAG
Source organism: Mytilus edulis (assembly GCA_019925275.1). NCBI lineage: Eukaryota > Metazoa > Mollusca > Bivalvia > Mytilida > Mytilidae > Mytilus > Mytilus edulis. The sequence goes on along the minus strand of CM034361.1, from coordinate 67,449,963 downwards.
ATCGTGTCCGCTCTATATCTTGAGAACCGTTATGATTTCAAAGTTTATACTTGACATGTATATGAACCAACACCAGAGGGTGTGTCATAATTTATGAACGACTGCCTAGGGCAAAGTTCAAGGTCAAAAACTTTGGTTTCAGTTGACAACCCCATGTCCTATGGTAAAGATTGTGTCCGCTCTATATCTTGAGAACCGTTATCATTTCAAAGTTTATACTTGACATGTATATAAACCAACACCAAAGTGTGTCATAATTTATGTGCAACTTCCTAGGTCAAAGGTCAAGGTCAAAAACTTTGGTTTCAGTTGACAACCCCATGTCCTATGGTAAAGATTGTGTCCGCTCTATATCTTGAGAACCTTTATCATTTCAAAGTTTATACTTGACATGTTTATAAACCAACACCAAAGGGTGTGTCATAATTTATTTACAACTTCATAGGTCAAAGGTCAAGGTCAAAAACTTTGATTTCAGTTGACAAACCCATGTCCTATGGTAAAGATACAATTTTTTAATGCACATTATTCACAGCGGGGCCCACAGAGATGGCTCCCATCTCAATGATATCTAGTTTGATCCTGATGGATAGTTATCTTATTTGCTATCATACCACATCTCCTCTGTTTTTATTTAAAAACAGCTAGCACCAACAAAAGATGAATGGACGGTTTATTTTATTGAACTTACAAAATTTCACCCTAACAACAAATAAGACAACAGTCGTTAGTAGTATTATAGGGTTATTGCATAAATATTGGGGAATATTGTCCAGAGTAGAATTTTATATTGCACGAGCTTGCGAGTGCAATATATGTTCTACGAGGGACAATATTCCCCAATATTCATGCAATAACCCTTTTATTGTATAGCAATATAATATTTGAAAGTAAAAATTGGTTTAAACTAAGATTTTGTCGTTAAGAACGTCATGAATTTTGAAGATTTATTGCACTAGTGCAATATTAGAATTTATTGCACGCTAATGTTTGGTTACTTTCTGTGGGAAATATTATATTGCAATGCAATAACACGATCTATGGATGTATTTAGGATAATATGGTTGAAAAAAAACTTTTTGTACAAAATCGAAAAGCGGTACGCAAAGAGGCCATCTGAACTGAATTAACGGCATATATTTAATAATATTTGATAAGTAAGACATTTTGTATATTTATAAGCCTGTAAAGCTTTGATATCAACAAAATATCGTCACTTGATATTATCTAAACAGTGATTAATTTCCTCTTAAAATTACAATATATTGCAAGACGCCGTACAGACAAAAGTTGTTATTTTGCAATTCGCCGTACAACAAACAAACAATGTTTTCGTCCATATTCTTTAAAAAACATGTTTTTGACAACAAATTTCAGTAAATATGATGCCACACTATAATAATCTAAAAACGTGTCTGGAAAAATAATGAAAAACAGTTAAATATCTTGAGAATGGGGGCGACAGAGGACGATCGACCTCGAAATTTTCTGGTACTAAGTGGCAAGTTTTGGAGTATTACACAAAATCTTGTATTAATTTTGTACTTATCGGCCTAATAATTTAAAGAATTATATATCAGAAAATCATTTCTTAAGCGGCACCATCATCAAATGAGTGGAAATGCTTTAAATTGAATGAATTCTTAACTTGTTTACTTTTTTTTCTATTTCTCTCCGCTTCGTTAGTACCCAATTTTCGGTGGCGATGATACACAGTGTAGTTTTAAAAATGTGTCTGGTGACCCGCCAAAACAACCAAAATGGCTGCCATGGCTAAAAATGGAACATAGGGGTAAAATGTATATTTTGGCTTATAACTCTGAAACCAAAGCATTTAGAGCAATTCTGCATGACAAAGGGTGATTTTTTTTTATCAAGTTAAGATTTATCAGCCCTGAAATTTTCAAATGAATCAGATAACTGGTTGTTTGGTGTTGCCCCTGGATTTTTAATTTTAAGGAAATTTTGCTGTTTTCAGTTATTATCTTGAATATTATTATCTATTATATCTTTATTTCTCAACAAACCAAATTACAGATAGAGATAAACTGTAAACACCAAAAATGTTCAGCAAGGTAAGATCTACAAATAAGTCAACATGACCAAAATGGTCAGTTGACCCCTTAACCCTTTCCTCCATAAGCCTTTTGACGCCACCCCCTTTACTCCATAATGACGCCTTTTGACACCTGTGTAGTACCTCAGTTGAAACACTTTGACTTACAACTTAGGGTCTGCATCAGACTTAATAAAATGTGTATCGAATATGAAAAGGATATTCATAATGAATATACAACTAAAATTTATCCGATGGAATATTTGTATTTCAACATAAATTTGGTCATAAATGCAATAGCACAGTATTGCGCAATAGGAAGAAATATCCAATTGCACAATATTCTGCAATAGCAAGAAATCTTCAATTGCACAATATAGTGCAATAGCAAAAAATTTCTTATGTACAGTATTGTGCAATAGCACAGTTTTGGGGAGTAGCACATTATTGCACAATAACACAGTATTGGGGAGTAACAAATTATTGCACAGTATCACAGTATTGCCCAATAGTACAGTATTGCATTATATCACAGTATTGTCATTAGCACAGTATTGCATAATATAACAGTATTGCACTATATGACAGTGTTGCCATTTAGCACAGTATTGTACAATATAACAGCATTGCACAATATAACAGTATTGCACACTATGACAGTATTGCACAATATAACAGTATTGCACAATAGCAAGAAACATACATGTGATAGACTGTAAAACTCAGATCAAGAGATTAGGACATTTTGGTCAGGAGATTAGGACTCAAATCAGGAGGGTTTTTTTATGGACATAAATATTCAAGCCCCAATGAATTATTTCTTAAATTTTGACTGCTTATGCATTAATCCATCATAGATATCAGGACTAAATTTTGTATATACGGCACGTTTCATCCTCAAAAGACTCACCAGTAACGCTCGACTCCAAAAAAGTAAAAAAGCCAAATAAAGTACGAAGTTGAAGAGCGATGAGGACCAAAATTCCTAAAAGTTTTGCCAAATAAAGCTAAGGTAATCTATGCCTGAGGAAGAAAAACCATAGTATTGAAAAAAATTCTAAATTTTGTAAACAGTCAATTTATAAATATAACCATATCAATGTTACATAAGGATCTGATAGAAGTGCAGCATTCAAGAGTTTTAAGTGTATTGTACTACTGTGATCCAATTTGATACTTATATAGGATCTAATTTCTGTGTTAACAACACATTTGGTGTTTTATATTTTGCAGGTATAAAAATAGATCCAGAAGATGGATCCCAAAACACATTAGGATACACAGAGATCGAAAGTAAAAAAGGTGTGTTTCTTTAATCTTAGTCACAGACAGTAATTTCCTAAAAAGCAAGAAGTGTTCACTTGAAAAAAGTAATTTTTGTCTCGCCAAATGGCTGGAAAAGAGGGACGAAAGATACCAAAGTCAAACTCTTAAATCTAAAACAAACTGACAACGCCATGGCTAAAGATGAAAAAGACAAACAGACAAACAACAGTACATATGATACAACATAGAAAACTAAAGAATAAACAACATGAACTCAACCATAAACTAGGGGTGATCTCAGGTGCTCCGGAAGGGTAAGCAGATCCTGCTCCACATGTGGCACCCGTCGTGTTGCTTATGTGATAACAGATCCGGTAAATAGTCTTATTTGGTAGGTCACATTTATGAAAGGGAAGGGGTTGTAGTTAAGATGTAAGGAGCATATCCGATATCATATGTGAAACGGTTATTCCATATAACAGTCAACCAACTCATGATGGGATGATTTCGACTTCACCATTTGGAACTCTTGGTTTAATAGCTTCCTCGTGAGCAGCAAACCTCTATCAAGAAAATCATGATAGGAAATGCAAGCACGGGAATATCGTATCAATTGGGAGATATATACCCCGTATGCAGGTGCTGCTGGAATGTTGCTACTTACAATGACTTAGAAATGGAAAGTTCACAATTGCAAAGCTGAAATCATCTCTTTTGTGGTTAAGTTTTGTTTTCAACCGACCCTCATTGTCAATTTCTAGATGTAAGTCAAGATATGAGGCCGACTGTATCTGTAGTATCCTTTATCTCTAGTTCGATGGGATAGATGCATTCCACATAGTCACCAAATTTTGAATTATTTAGTGAAAGAACATCATCTATATAGCGGAAAGTAGAGTTAAAGGATATTGCTAACTTCTTATCTTTCTTCCTAAGAAGTTCCTGCATGAAGTCAGCCTCATAATAATAAAGAAACAAGTTGGCAAGTAGAGGGGCACAGTTTGTTCCCATTGGAATGCTGACAGTCTGTTGAAAAACACGTCCTCCGAAAGTAACAAATATGTTGTCAATCAAGAAATCAAGCATCTTGATAATATCAGTTTCAGAGAATTTTTTGTTTGAATCTGAGTGATCCTTTACAAAGTAGGATTTATCCCTCCCTAAGACAAGATACTTGTATCTACGTTGGCCAATCTTTTTTATGAAGCAAAGCAATACCAACTCTTTCAATTTGTCTTTTAGTTTGGAATGTTGAATACTTGTGTAAAGAGTAGAAAAGTCAAATGTTTTAATACTGTAACAAGATGAAAGAGAGTTAGATTGTATGTACTCTAAAAGATCTTTGAATTTTTATGTATCCACATCTGAATAACGCCACCTTTAGAATAGGCAGTTTCACAATAACTTTGAAGCCCGTCTTTGATAGCTGATAAAATAGATGTTAATAATTAAGAAAGAGGTTTCGTGGAGCACTTGGAAGACCCAGCAATATACCGTTGTTTGTAAGGACACTTATGTAGTTTAGGTATCCAATACAGTGATGGAATATCCAGTTCTTCATCTTTGGTTGCAATTTGGTTGGAACTGTTTAGGACATACGGGAAAACACATTGGTTTCCTGGTTAATGAATAATTTCAAGGTAGTGTAAGGGAGGTAATTCAAATCCAAAAAACAAAAATTGTACAATGTTGGATTACTTCTCTAATACTGCTTTTAGTTTATCTTTTTAAGACTTTTTTTATGTATTTTTGAATGGGTAATTATAATTGCAATTTTCAAAAAATATTTTGCATTGTATATTGTTATGACATTGGTTTCATCGTTGTCTGAAGATACTTTGGTTTCTGGAAAATATCTTTAAAGTGATTGGATCTCTGTGATCTTTTACCAGAAGGTTACATATCCCATTGAGAAGGCTGGGTATGAGTTTGGAATAAGGGGCAAAAAAAGGGACTAAAAACATGCAAATTTGTAGTTTCAGGATCATAACTTATGTGTAAGTGTATGGATTTCTCTGAAATTGTACCACAAGGTTTCGTATCTCAAAATGAGGGCTGGGTAAAAGGTTGGAAGTAATTGCCTCAAACATTCAGGAATGAGGGGCCAAACACATTTTTAGCAGTGGCCCAAAGGGTGAACTAAAATTTATTTGATGGAACATTTGTTTTTCGCAATAATGCATTAATACTTCAAAGCATATATTCAATATAATATTGAAAAATCCTATCTAAATCAAGTATGCAAAACAAAACAAATCAATGGAGGAAAGGTTTGAGAAGTTATTGCCCTTCATAGTCATTTTTTACCAATTTTTGTCGAGCCTGCAACTTTTGTTGCAGAAAGCTCGACATAGGGATAGTGATCCGGCGGCTACGGCGGCGGCGGTGTTAGCTCACTTCTTAAAAGCTTTATATTTTAGAAGGTGGAAGACCTGGATGCTTCATACTTTGTATATAGATGCTTCATGTTACGAAGTTTCCGTCAGTCACATGTAATGTCCTTGACCTCATTTTCATGGTTAAGTGACCCCTTGAAAAAAAAGTTCAAATTTTTTGTAATGTTGAATTCTCTCTTATTATAAGTAATAGGATAACTATATTTAATATGTGCGTACCTTGCAAGGTCCTCGTGTCTGTCAGACAGTTTTCACTTGACCTCGACCTCATTTCATGGATCAGTGAACAAGGTTAAGTTTTGGTGTTCAAGTCAATATCTCAGATACTATAAGCAATAGGGCTAGTATATTCCGTGTATGGAAGGACTGTAAGGTGTACATGTCCAACTGGCAGGTGTCATCTGACCTTGACCTCATTTTCATGGTTAAGTGGTCAAAGTTAAGTTTTTGAGTTTTGGTCTTTTTATCTAATACTATATGCCATAGGTGAACTATATTTGGTGTATGGAAATATTTTATGATCTTTATGTCAGTCGCGCAGGTTTTATTTGATCTTGACCTCATTTTCACGGTTCATTGCACAGTGTTAAGTTTTTGTGTTTTGGTCTGTTTTCTTAAACTATAAGTAATGTGTCAACTATATATGTTGTATAGAAGCATTGTTAGCTGTACATGTCTGCCTGGCATGGTTCATTTGACCTTGACCTCATTTTCAAGGTTCATTGGTCTTTGTTTAGTTATCTTGGTTAATGTTAAGTTTATGTGACAGTTGTAATAAAGTTTAGCTTTATACTTAGGACTATCAACATAATATCAATGATTAGTATAGAAGGGGAGACATTTCAGCGTGTGCACTCTTGTTCTTAAATTTTTGTAATCTTTTACAAAAATCTTCTTTGAAACTACTGGGCTAAATTTAACCAAACTTAGGCAGCAACCATTTGATTTTCTGGGGGGGGCTATGGTTTTTTTTTCTGGACAAATTATTTTTTTCGCCTGCGGCGAAAAACAATCTATTTTTTTCGCGACAAGTCGAAAACAATTTTTTTCTTTCAATTTTAGCATTACATATAGTGGCAGCTGAGGGTGAAACAAACAATTTTTTTTTCTCAGAATCAAAAACAAATTATTTTTTTCTCCAAAAACTGGAAACAAACTTTTTTTTCCAAAAAAAACCATAGCCCCCCCCAGAAAATCAAATGGTTGCTGCCTTAGCCACAATCACTATTGGGGTATCTTGTTGATAAAATGTGTGTGGTGACCCATCCAACCAACCAAGATGGCCACTGTGGCTAAAAAAAGATCATAGGGGTAAAATGTAGATTTTAGCTTATAACTCTGAAACCAAAGCATTCAGAGCAAATCTTACAGTGGTTAAATTGTTTATCAAGTCAGTATCTATCTGCCCTGAAATTTTGAGATGAATTGGATAACTGGTTGTTGGCATGCTGTCCCTCTCCCCAATTGGTAATTTTTAAGGAAATTTTGCCTTTTTAGCTCACCTGGCCCAGAGGGCCAAGTGAGCTTTTCTCATCACTTGGCATCTGTCTTCCGTCGTCTGTGGTCCATCGTTGTTAACTTTTACAAAAATCTTCTTCTCTGAAACTACTGGGCCAAATTTTACCATACTTAGCAACAATCATCATTTGGGTATCTAGTTTAAAGAATGTGTGCTGTGACCAAGCCAACCAACCAAGATGGCCCCATGGCTAAAAATAGAACATAGGGGTAAAATGTATATTTTGGCTTATAACTCTGAAACCAAAGCATTTAGAGCAAATCTGTTCAATGTAAAATTGATTATCAAGTTAAGATCTATCTTCCCTGAAATTTTCAGATGAATCAGACAACTGGTTGTTGGGTTGCTGCCCCTGAATTGGTAATTTTAAGGAAATTTTGCAGTTTTTGGTTAATATCTTGAATATTATTAATAAACTGTAAACAGCAATAGTGTTTAGCTAAGTAAGATCTACAAATAAGTTAACATGACCAAAATGGTCATTTTTTTACATAAATAAGGCCGTTAGTTTTCTCATTTGAATTGTTTTACATTGTCTTATCGGGGCCTATTATAGCTGACTATGCGGTATGGGCTTTGCTCAATGTTGAAGGCCGTGCTGTAAAGTAAAATCTACAAATACATCACCATCACCAAAAAACAATTTTGTCACGAATCTATCTGTGTCCTTTGTTTAATATGCAGATAGACCAAGGTGAGCAACACAGGCTCTTAAGAGCCTCTAGTTTGGTTATTATCTTGAATACTATTATAGATATAAGAGATAAACTGTAAACAGCAATAATGTTTAGCAAAGTGAGAACTACAAATTCTTTAAATATGACCAAAATTATCAGTTGACCCTTTTTAAAAGAGTTATTGCCCTATTTAGTCAATTTTTAACAATTTTCATCAACTTGGTAAATTTTGTAAGTTTTTACAAAATATTTTCCTCTGTAACTAAAGGGCCAAGTTCATTACAGATAGAAAAATTGTAAATAGCAAGAATGTTCAGTAAAGTAAGATCTACGAACACATCACCATCACCAAAACACAATTTTGTCATGAATCCATCTGTGTCCTTTGTTTAATATACACATAGACCAAGGTGAGTAGCACAGGCTCAGACAATAACTTGTGTTTTAGTGAATTATTCTCTTCTCTGAAATTGAACTGCAAGGTGCCATACCTCTAAGGGAAGGCTGGGATTGAGTTTGGGGATAATTATTTCGAGGGGAGGGGGGGGGGTCATAATTTAAATTTTTTTTCTTAAAATTTTCCATTTTTCAATTAACTATATAAGATATATGAGGGGGGGCAAGGGGGGTCCCAATAACAGCATAACAGCAAATTGATTTGGCTCATAACAGATAACAAGGAATTAAAATGGACAAAAACAGATAACAGTAAATGAAATATTAAAATAAGTGTGGTCCTGGACTGATTGAACGATTATGTCTCCATCATATGAAAATCAAGCACAATCCCTACCGTTGCTGATTTTTTTCATTAATTGTAACTCATAACAAAACAGAAACAGGTCAGCAATAAGTGGTGCACAGTTATTCCCCATTGGAATTCTGATAACTTGACAATATACGTAAACTCCATAGCAGACAAAAATGATATCTAGTAAACATTTAAGGGCAGTTATGGTATCAAAGCAGGTCTAATTGACATAGTTCTTTTGTTTGTTATTACTAAAAAATGACCTGAAAGAGTTTGAATATATATATTTGCATTCTGATTTTTTTTTAAATGCACGTTCAATGCGTGAGGTGTGGGATTTATTTCTTAATAAGACTACGAGGCACAGTGGTATATAGGGTAGAAAATCAAAAGCACAAATTATAAGCATGCAATTTATCAAGTACTTCAAAATAATTTTGACACTCCAATTATTCCACTATTTTCAAAGGCCTTATTTGAACATCTTATTATCAGGGTTTTGAGTGTACCAAGTGTACTAGTAAGTAGAATACGTAGTCTAGTAGTGGAACAATGGCTTAAAGACGAAATACATCTTTGTTTGTAATGAGTTATGTGCAGCTTCGGAACCCAGTACATGGTTTGAACTTTCATTGTACAATGTATTTGGTTCTGCTTTGAAAAGAATCCCAGATCTGAGTTTGTGTACTTTATGATATAAAATGTTAACTGGTAGTAAAGACCTCCATGTAGTTCTTAATTGAGATCCTCATCAGATATCCCTGGCCATATACTTTCCTTTTTGTCATATTAAGAAATGCTCGAATTTAATATGTACGTACGGGAAACGAGGAACATTATCCCCATACAATAAAAAATTCTAAATACACAGATAAAGCAAGATGTGGTATGAGTGCCAATGAGACAAATCTCCATCCAAGTAACAATTTATAAAAGTAAACCATTTTAGGTAAAAAAAAAAAACAGCCTTCAACGTTCAACATGAGGCCTTGGCTCACACCGAACAGCAAGCTACATGCATGTTCATAAAAAAATGGATTTTATTACAAAGGATAATCATAAGATATACTGTAATTGTCCTGGATTTCACTGATATTAATATGTTTATGTGTTGATCTGTGATGGGTATATATTAATGAAATCCTTCGCCGAATACGGGACCACCATATTACTAGTGGTAGACCCCAATGTCCAATAATCTTCAATTTCTACCGAATATGGGCTGTCAAAAAAAATTCTAACATTCGAATTTTCAATAACAGTTAACAGCAAATATATTATCACAATAACAGATAACAAAAAAACTAATAGTCCAATAACAGCTAACAATGAATAAGACAATAACAGCTAACAGCAAATATATTTTCAGAATAACAGATAACAAAGAATTAAATTGGCCCATAACAGCATAACAGTTAAACCCCTTGCCCCCCTCATATATATAAAAGCAAAATACTGATATGACAGGAGAAACACACCAAACAGAACGTGTAAGTTATAATATGAAGTTTTGTGCAATAGCACAGTACTGCGTAATAAGAAGACATATCCAATTGCACAGTATAACATAATATCCCAGTATTGCCCAATAGCACAGTATTGCACAATATAACAGTATTGCACAATATAACAGCATTTCACAATATAACAGCATTGCACAATATAACAGTATTGCATAATATAACAGCATTGCACAATATAACAGTATTACACAATATAACAGTATTGCACAATATAACAGTATTGCACAATATAACAGTATTACACAATATAACAGTATTGCACAATATAACAGCATTGCACAATATAACAGTATTACACAATATAACAGCATTGCACAATATAACAGTATTACACAATATAACAGTATTGCACAATATAACAGTATTACACAATATAACAGTATTGCACAATATAACAGTATTACACAATATAACAGTATTACACAATATAACAGTATTACACAATATAACAGTATTACACAATATAACAGTATTGTGCAATAGCACAGTATTGCACACTATAACAGTATTGCACAATAGCATGAAACATACATGTGATAGACTAAAACTCAGATCAAGAGATTGTGAAATTTTGGTCTGACAGGAAATTAGGATTCAAATCAGGAGGTTCATTATGGACATAAATATTCAAGCCCCATGAATTATTTCTTAATTTTTGGCTGCTTATGCATGTTATATAAGGATCTGATAGAAGTGCAGCATTTAAGAGACAGAAGTGTTTTGCACTACTGTCATCCAATTTGACACTTAGGATCAAATTTCTGTTTTAACAACATATTTGGTGTTTTATATTATGCAGGTATAAAAATAGATGCAGAAGAAAGATCCAAAGACACATTAGGATACACAGAGATCACAAGTAAAATCGGTGTGTTTCTTTATCTTCACCACATAAATATCATAAATACAGACAGTAATTTCCTAAAAAAAAAGCAAGCAAGAAGTTTTCACATGAAAAAAGTAATTTTTGTCTGGCTTGACGAGTCAAAAAGTTAGACATTATAAGGTATGATGTTTCCAACAGACACTGGCAGCGTCAACAATTTATTTGTTTGTGATTAGGTCTAGTTTATGGTGAACCACTCGTTGAAAGTCAAAGATATTTGGTATGCATTTGTATTAGTATTGACACATCTCATTACCTTGGAGATTATCTGCCCGTCCCCCTCAGTTGTATTCTATTGACTTTGAAACGTTTGTTTAGTTATCATGTATAAGTTTGTGATTAGGTCAGTTTATGGGGATTGGTAAGCAGCTGTATAAGCATTGATATATCTCATTTCCATGGAGTTTATTTGGCCCTGCCCCCTCAGTCATGGTCTATTGACCTTGACATTTTTGCTTAAGTTTTCATGTATTAGTTTGTGATTAGGTCAGTTTATTGGGAACCACTAGTGGTAAGTTAATGATAATTGATATGCAGTTGTATAAGCTTTGGCCTCACCCCCTCAGTAATGGTCTATTTACTTTTAAACTTGTGCTTAGTTTTTGTCGCTGGGATTGAGTTTCAGGGTAATTGCCCAATTCATGCAGGAATTAGGGGCCAAAAAACAAGCATTTTTACAGTTTCTAGAGAATAACTCGTGTTTAAGAATACAGATCTCTCTGAAATCGTACTAAAAGGGTCCACATTATATAAATAAGACTGGGTTTGAGTGTGGGGGTAATTACTTCAAGGTTGTATTCAAATTTTTTTTAAGGGGTTCAAAATTTTTTTCAAAATTCTTCAAATTTTAATTTTTTTTATTTTTCAAGAAGAATCTTAATGGCACAGTATTGTGCAATAGATTTGTAAGATCTATATATATTTTTTTTATGTCAGAAACCTATACTATGTCAAAATTTGATCATAATCCAAATTCAGACAGAATCAAGCTTGAATATTGTGTCCAAATTTGCCACAACTTTTCAGGGTTCAACCTCTACAGTTGTATATGGCTGTGCTCAGCGAAGCATTTTATTGACAGTTGAACTAATAGAAGTAGATATAGTATCAAAATTAAAACTGGAACTAAATCACTGAAATTGCTTAAATTTTACACTTGTTTAGTTAAGTACAGCTTATTTGAAAAAAGAAAAAAAAATGAAGGTCACATATGAGTTAGAAAATATCAATTTTTTTTATCCACAAAAATGGTATTTATGCACCAAAGGGAGATAATTTGGTGCTTTTCAATGATATGAACATTTTATACGTCATCTGGGGCCAAAACAAATTGATTTTTTTGGTTGAATTTTGTACCATATCATTAAGAAACAACTTATAGCGTAATAGATAAATTTGTTATAAAAAATGTACATTAAAAACCATTCCCTTTTAATAGATACAGCAGGCATACTTGGAGTAAATGAAAATGAAAAGGAAACTGAATCAGAAATAAAGAGTTGTAAAACTTTAACATCACAGGTTACACTGCCAGAATATCAGACGACAGAACAATTACTTAGGAAGTTACAAGATTCAAGAACTTTTTTAATGAACGAATGTGAGAACAGAATCTATATAATTGATAATAAAGCTAATGCAAGAAACAAAGAACAAAAGTGCCTATCGAATGAGATTGAAGAACTGCAACGCAAATATGGCTCAAAAGTTCAAATGAAAGAGCAAACAAAATGGATAAACAAAAACAAATAAACTAAACCTGAGAACAACAAACAAATACTTACAGGGGTACTAGCTGTTGAATTCATGTTCACTGGGCATTTGACTCAAATTCTCATATATGATTTATAACATTGTAAAACATTTATTTAAATTATAAAAAGTCTAAAATAAACAATTTACAGGGCATTAAGGCTCACTAATTTGTAGCTTCGTTTCACATGTATATTTGTCTAAATGCCATCTAATTAAGCGGGTACACAACACATAAGAACGAAAACTCTAACATGTAGTCTGTTTCATTGTTCACTGCTCTTTCCCAATATATAAACATTTACACGTTACTGTTCTAGAGTAATGCTCCTTAACAAATTGAAAAATTGGTGAATTTTTGTTTCCGTTTTCTTACTTGAGCTTGCCTCAACCAAATGTTATGAAACTTAATTCCAATGGTTATTACCAATAAACTCAGATCAAGTACTAATTTTGTTTGCATCCAATTTACTGTTCTTGAGTAATGTCCCTTTATAATGTTATATGCAAGCCTGGGCACCATCTGTGTCCATCAGACACATTCCCCACTTATTTGAATTTTTTTTTTCAGAAAAACTTGAGTATTCTCAGATATTTTCTTGAATACAATAATTGACAAAAATAAACTGCCAAAGGCAAACTATCTCAATAAAAAAACTTTAAAAAATAAAAAAATTAGAAATAATATCAATACATGTATGTCAGACATGTTAGTGTGCTTTAATAATTTTCATTTTCAATATTTATAGGACAGAATCATAATGTATTTAAAAAATATGTCAATATCAAAATATTTCTATCTATAAACAGAAGTTGTATAAGTATGTTGGAATAAATGTGTAATCAAAAGTGTTTTGTGCACATGTACATGGTTAATGAATTAATCAATGTAAATGTCAAGCAAGCATACCTTTTTAAAAAAAAATGACTCAGAAGGCAAATATTTGACTTTTACTTTTCTGGATTATACAGTCTAAAGATAGAGAAATTTTGTTTGTCTGGAATGCTTTGTAACAACTCAAATCCAAAACAAATTATTTCTAAAATATTGAATGTACATGCACACACACTTAGGTGTATATATGTTGTGTACAAGTTATCATTTCGTACAAATTATAATGTGTACAAAAAAATTGTACAAACTATAATTCATATTTTGACTATGTACAAATTGTAATTTGTACAAAAAGTGCCTGTACACATTATAATTTGTACAAAATAAGGCTTAATTTCACTTATAACTTGTACAATATTTTACATAGAATAAGTTTTTAAATCAAACGATAATACATGGTTCTTATTTTGATTACGAATCAATATGTAACATATTGATAACTCTATTTACAATATTATACAATGATTGTATTTGTTGGAAAAGATGACCGAATCATGTCATCTCAAATTACACCAAATATTCTGCTTTTCGCAATTACACTTGGAATTGCTACAACCCACTTTACATTTTGCAAGAGAGGCCCTGTCCACCAGTTTTAAAGGTTTTTCTTCACAGCATCCCTCAGGGAAAATTGTAAATCAGGAATTTGTGACACAGAAGAGTCATTAATTGATTTAAGTTGATTACCGCTCAAGAATCCCGGTAAATTACCAGCTATTGTCCCTACACGATATCCAAACTTTCCTTCTTCCACCACAGCACCTTGCATACTCCTTGGATCGGTCGGTGCCCATTCATACTGTGGTATTGAATGATAACATTGACTCAAACAAATAACTCCTTTAGTTTCTGTATTAAATTTTTTGTTGGGACATCTGATTTTATTTGTTGGCCAGACCATGCGCGTTTTCTTGCAGGAATGTTTGAGGTTTCAACTTCCTCTAATACAACTTCAATAGTTTTACAAGTTGATAGAGTTTCACTATCAGTTGCAGAATTGTTAGGTTCTTTTTCTGATTCTACAGATTCTGTTTCAGTATTTTCATCCGTGCCATCAATTTCAATGTCACTGTTCTCTTCTAAAACCCCTTTGAACACTTTCTCCAAATCTTCCTAAGTTTCAAAATTTGGCAAAAGTTTCTTGGGGAAAAAAGATGAAGACAAATCTATCTTTTGGTTAGAATCAAACAGAGTATGATAAGGCGGTTGATCAATTGCCTTGTGATATAATTGATTTTTAATGAAATAGCACAAAGCACAAACCTTTAGACCACTGCTATTATAAGTTACATGTATATGGTTCGCCACGGACCCCCTATGGATCCATACAGGGTTAGTGAAATCCATAGGAGGTGAAACCAGAGTACCAAAAAGAAGAAAAATTGCAAAGTTAATGATAAGCTACTTTGGCAGCTCGCTTAGATTTCAAAGCTCTAAGAACACTAAATGTTAAAAAGAATGCATTGAAAGGTTTTTATATAGTGAAGCAATACTTTTTTTTTATCCCAAAACCATACAATAAATTATTGTACAAGTAATAAGTGAATTTTAGTCAAATTTTGTACAAATTGTAATTTGTACAAGCACTATGTTTGTACAAATTACAATTTGTACAAAGTCAAAATACAAATAATAATTTGTACAATTGTTTTGTACAAAATAATAACTTGTACACAACATTACACACATGCAAAAGCAGAAATCAGAAAAATGGCTTTATGAATTCAATATTTATCTTCATTAGTTGTTAAAATACTTGTGAATTACATTGTTCAGTGTCAACTTGTACATTGTTAGTATTTAAATCAAAGAAATAGTCGGAAATTAACAAATATAAGAGACAGAAGAAAAGAAAAGATTTTTTTTTTATAAGTAAAATGAAATGTTTTACATGAATGTCATATGCAATGATTATTTGCAAAATACCAAATACAAATTTTTGGAAAATAGTTTATTATCATGAAATTAGATATTTGGCACTTTCTTTTGTCTCCTTAGTTTCAATTGTTGTACAGTTAC
This sequence comes from Mytilus edulis, assembly GCA_019925275.1. Lineage (NCBI taxonomy): Eukaryota > Metazoa > Mollusca > Bivalvia > Mytilida > Mytilidae > Mytilus > Mytilus edulis. The sequence continues at coordinate 67,434,223 of CM034361.1, read as the reverse complement.
ATATTATGTTTTTTGTCCCCTACAGTTGAAGTAGTAGGGAACTTCAAGTGTGCACTCCGTCCGTCTGTTTTTTCCGTCCATCAGTCCAGCAAATCAGTTTTCCACCCTTTTTTTTTTAGCTCACCTGGCCTCAAAGGCCAAGTGAGCTTTTCTTATTACTTGGCCTCCGTCCTTTTCCTCTGAAACTACTGGGCCAAATTTAACCAAACTTGGCCACAATCATCATTGGGGTACCTATTTATGTGTCCGATGACCTGTCCATCCAACCAAGATGGCCGCCATGTCAAAAAATAGAACATAGGGGTAAAATGTAGATTTTGGCTTATAATTCTGAAACCAAAGCATTTAGAACAAATCTGACATGAGTGAAATTCTTTATCTAGTCAAGATCTAGCTGCCCTGAAATGTTCAGACAAATTGGACAATCCGTTGTTGGGTTGCTGTCCCTGAATTGGAAATTTTAAGGAAACTTTGCCGTTTTGGGTTTATATCTTGAATATTATTATAGATAGAGAGAAACTGTAAACAGCAATAATGTTCAGCAAAGTAAGATCTACAAATAAGTCAACATGACCAAATGGTCAGCTGACTCCTTAAGGAGTTATTGCCCTTGATATTAATTTTTTACCAATTTTTCGTAAATTTTTGTAATCTTTTACAAAAATATTCTCCTCTGAAACTACTGGGCTAAATTTAACCATACTTTGCCACAATCATCATTGAAGTATTTAATTTTAAAAATATGTGTGGTGACCCAGACAACCAGCCAAGATGACCACCATGGCTAAAAATAGAACATAGGGGTAAAATGAAGATTTTGGCTTATAACTCTGGAACCAAAGCATTTAGAGCAAATCAGACATGGGTTAAATTGTTGATAAGGTTAAGATCTCTCTAACCTGAAATTTTCAGATGAATCGGAGAACTGGTTGTTGGGTTGCTGCCCCTGAGTTGGTAACTTTTATGGAAATTTTGCCGTTTTTATTGGTTATTATCTTTAATATTATTGTAGATAGAGATAAACTGTAAACAGCAATAATGTTCAGCAAAGGAAAATCTACAAATAAGTCAGCATGACCAAAATGGTTAGTTGACCCCTGAACGAGTTATCGCCCTTTATGGTCATTTTTTACCAATTTTTCGTAAATTTTTGTAATTTTTTACAAAATATTCTCCTCTAAAACTACTTGGCCACAATCTTCATTGAGGTATCTAGTTCAAAAAATGTGTGCGGTGACCCAGCCAACCAACCAAGATGGCCACTATGGTTATAAATAGAACATAGGGGTAAAATGTATATTTTGGCTTTTAACTCTGAAACCAAAGCATATTGAGCAAATCTGTCAAATGTAAAATTAATTATCAAGTTAAGATCTATCTGTCCTAAAATTTTCAGACAATCTGACAACCGGTTGTTGTGTAACTGCCCTTGAATTGGTAATTTTTTAGAAAATTTTGACATTTTTGGTTATTATCTTGATATTATTGTAGATATATAGTGATAAACTGTAAACAGCAATAATGTTCAGCAAAGTAAGATCTACAAAGAAGTCAACATGACCAAAATGGTCAGTTGACCCCTTAAGGGGGTTCGCGGGTCTAAATCATTTATATAGGATATCTCTATATTTTTCTATAAATGAACTTTATCTTATAGCTAATAGAAAAATAAAATAAAAAAGTGGGGTCACCGTTCATTTGCGCTCACAATCTGCCTTCGAAAGAAGCATACATTTTTGTAAAGGTGGGTTTTTTCTGTTGAAGTAATAGGAGAAATAAAGGTAATATCGAAATAAAAAAAGGAATTTATTACAGAAATCGCTCAAATTTTACAATAATTTAGTTTAAGTACAGCTTATATGGAAATTATATTAAAAAATATAGGTCACCGATGAGTTAAAAAAGATATTTCAATTTTAAAGCCAAAAAATAGCATTTTTCCACCAAAGGGAGATAATTTGGAACTTTTTCAATGATGTATACATTTTAAAAGTCATCTGGGGCCAATACGAATTGATTGTTAACCGGATTTTTGTGACAAAAATGTCGGTTATTGATTTGGGGATGTACGGCGGGCGGCCGGGCGGCCGGGCGGGCGGGCGGGCGGGCGGCAATCAAATGTTGTCCGTGCATTAACTCATGAACCGTTCAACCAAAGCTTTTAAAATTTTAATATGTTATTACTGACAACTATACGAAGGTCAAGTTCAATAATGGCGATTTTGACTTTTACCGTTCAGGAGTTATGGTTCTTGAAAGATTGAAAAATGGAGTTTCCAGTCGTGTTTGTGCATTTACGCATGAACTGTTCTACCAAAGCTTCCCAAATTTTAATATGTTGTTACTGATGACAGAATGGAGGTCAAGTTCAATAATGACGATTTTGACTTTTACCGTTCAGGAGTTGTGGTTCTTGAAAGATTGAAAAATGGAGTTTCCAGTCGTGTCCGTGCATTTATGCATGAACTGTTCTACCAAAGCTTCCGAAATTTTAATATGCTGTTACTGATGACAAAATGAAGGTCAAGTTCAATAATGACGATTTTGACTTTTACCGTTCAGGAGTTATGGTTCTTGAAAGATTGAAAAATGGTGTTTCCCGTCGTGTCCGTGCATTTTCTCATGAACCATTGAACCAAAGCTTTTGAAATTTTAATATGATGTTACTGATGACAAAATAGAGGTCAAGTTCAATAATGACGATTTTGACTTTTACCGTTCAGGAGTTATGGTTCTTGAAAGATCGTAAAATGGCGTTTCCATTCACGTTGTTGCATTTACTCATGAACCTTTCAAATTTTAATATGTTGATACTGATGACAAAATGGAGGTCAAATTTGATATTGACAATTTTTACTTTCACCATTCATCAGTAATGGTTCTTGTAATATTGCCAGGACACAAATAAATGTTAATAAATCCGGTTTGCTGTCGTTGTGACAGCCTCTTGTTTTGAATGATTTTTGTACCATATGATAAAGTAACAACTACAAAAGGTAACAAATAAAATTTGTAATGGAAAACAAATGTTTAATTTTTTTCTGAATTTTTATACCCTCGAGCCTCCTTAAGGAGCAATTGCCCTTAACAATCAATTTTGAACAATTTTGATAAATTTAGTAAATTTTTGTAAATTTTTAACAAAATATTTTCCTCTGTAACTAATGGGCCAAGTTCATTATAGATGAAGATAATTGTAATTAGCAAGAATGTTAAATAAAGTAAGATCTACAAACACATCACCATCACCAAAACACAATTTTGTCTTTAATCCATCTGTGTTTTTTGTTTAATATGCACATAGACCAAGGTGAGCGACACAGGCTCTTAAGAGCCTCTAGTTCTTCATGCTTTAAGATATTGATTTGAAACTTGGTTTATAGTTATATCAAGACAATCAAAGATTTAATTCAAATAATGTTCCTGTCTGATGATTCTGTGCAGAGTTATGGTCTTTGGACTTAGAAAATTCACTTAAATCATCAGTTTTCCACACTTTTTATTTAAAAAAAATTGGCAGTTTAGAGTGAATGCCAAATTTATAAGTCTTGAAATGAATAATTTATGTAATGCTAATTAAATTTTAAGTAAGAATAATATAAAAGGTATAGAAAATGTTTTATTTGAAAATTGTATGTAGGAGGGGTTAATAAAATTGATGTCTAATGATACAGTTAAATTACGAACTAACAGAGAATTCAAATGTGTATATGGTGTTGAGAATTATTTGAATAAAACTATGCCTGGTAAATACAGGAGTGCTATGTCTAAATTTCAGTGTGGTGTTGCACCTCTAAGAACAGAAACAGGAAGATGCAAGAATATGTGTTTAGAAAAAAAGTTGTGTTTTAATTGTAATGATATTGAAAATGAAAAAATTTTGTTACAATGTCCTATATATGCAGCTTTATGTGATAGCTTTTTTAATAATGCTAGTCATTTTGAGAATAGTTTTATTAGTATTATTGATTGATGATAAAAAAACTTATATTTATGTTTAATAATGATGAGATGCAATTTTATACAAAATCTGCCATGATATATTATTAAAAAGAAAAAAGTGTTTAATGATAAATGTATATAAATTACTTTTACATGTTTTATAACAATATGTTTTAATTAGGTTTTCATCACTTTTTTCTGAGTGTTTTAAGTTTAAGCTGAAATTAACCTTTTATATAGATTGATGTAACACATAGGTTTAATATGTGTATATAAACAGAATAATACATGGCAAAATCTGTATCGCATGCTGTATCATCACGAGAAACCAATATCAGTCCTGAGGGCCGAAGGTCTTGAGGGCTGATATTGGTTGAGTGGTGATACAGCATACGATACAGATTTTGCCATGTATTATTCTGTTTATCATATATTTTAACAGAATCAGATTCATGCAATATCCGTCTTTTTTTTTAAATCGTCAGAAAATATTAGGGAGAAAAGAACATTGTGATTTTCTTATATTTTTTCAGCTGCCTTTTTCTTTTACAGTTTTTTACAGCCATTTCTATATCTGATTGTATTTATTTTTTATGAAAATCGCTAGTAAAGTTAATTACTGGGTAATGATTTTTTTTTTAAATATCGATTTAAGTTGAAATGATCGGACATTTTGTTAGTAGGAACAACAACTGGACGTCATAGGTCAAACGTTGAAGTCATTCCAATTGTGACGTCATGTCAGGTATGCGATACGGGTTTAGCCATGCGATACAGGGTATGCGGTACAGAGTAGTGTATTTTATATAATTCTTGTTTTTTTTATCTTAATTAATATAAATGTGTTAGTTGACAAAATGTATAAATATGTTGAGTAATATTGGTAATTCATCAGTGTAAAAGAGGGATGTAAGATACCAAAGGGACAGTCAAGACGAGTGTACAAATGGTTAAGGGAATATTTAGTCTATTTTGTGCATGGCCTAAAATCAATTAAGGCTATTAATATAAATGGACAGGCTCACAATATGGGTCTTATCCGGTAAGAACTTCATACTGAGGATTCATTTTCCGCCAATTGACCAAAAAACGTTTTGATATACCTGTAAAAAACTGTCTTTGAACAACTCATCATTGTGAAAAGCTTTTTTGATTACTGAAACTAAAAAGTTGTTCGTTTTGACATTTATTTTAAAGCTGTTTAGTGCTCAGATAACTACTACGCAACACTTTTGTAAGGGATGACATCAAAAGATCGATGTAGGATAAAAAACTTAAATCAAATAGTTTGGGGGTGGGGGGAGGGGGGGGGGGGGTTAGAATCCTGCAAGTTTTGTATATCTAAAATCGATTTTTACATATATCCCTATTGGTAAATCAATTTTTCCCAAATTAAGTTAAGAGGGGGGGTGGGGGGTCAATGAAAAAACTATGTGAATTAAGTTTTTTATCCTACATTGAACTTTTGATGTCGTCCCTAAATATCAAAAAGTTAAAGTTTATATTTGAAGGTTTTATTATTTGTCTTTTAATCTTTTTAGTCCTTAGATAAAGACAATGCAACAAATTTAAATAAATGCTTTTTTTTAAGTGATACACACTATAAAGTATTTTGTTTTTATGTTATTGTTATTTTTCTGCATTTTTTTTATTAATTAAAGTTCTTGCCAATTTTCTTTTTCTCATCTGTAAATTACAGATGTAAGTTTAGATACACTTTTGTTCATCAGTTCATTTAGTTTGCCATGGGATTGATGTTTTATGCTTATTTGGTGCATTGATATAAAGTATAAAAGAAAACAGGTGTATGTTACTACTATTGCGTCTTTTATAGAAAATATTTAATTGATATTTTAAAAATAGTGCCATTTGATTACATTCCTACATAATTTTAGTTAAAGTTTTATATTTTTTTTCTTTTGTTTTTGTATTTTCTAATTCCTTTTATGCATTTAGAAACCAAAAAGTTCAATTGATTTAGGAAATGTAGATCTGTATGTATATACATGTATTGGTTGTCTAAATCTAATCAAACTGAACCCTTTAAAGTGTAAAATATAAATAATTGTCAGAATAGACTTTAGTAGAAACATCATATGAATTGGAAAGGATTTTTATGTTAACAATTAATTGGTCTATGCCTCATAAAAGTATATAAAAAAAATCAAATACAAAGAGAAGCAAGGTACCTACACCAAAACGTGTTTCTATAGAAAGTCCATTGACACACAAAAAAGTAAAGAATTAAGATGTTAAATTGTCTTCAGTAAAAAAAATATGATAATATTTAAATTGCCTGAAGTTTAGAAAAGGTCTTGTGGGTTCAGTTTAGATAGGATTATACTCACTGTAAAAGAAACTTTTTGAACTTGTCTTTGAGATTAGAATACATCTATAAAAATTAGCAGTGAATAATAGTTCATCCTCTAAAAAATTTGTTAACTGAGGGAAAATGTGTTGATCTGATTTTAATATATGGTTAAATGATATCAGTTTACAGAAGTCCTTTTTAACTGAAATAGTCTGCAAACTCTGCTGTAAAAATGTCTGCCTTACATATTTTACGTTATAGAAACCCATAAAATTGAGGATTTGGTCAAGATTGCATTTCAGTAAGACATAATTTTTACATCAATTTAGGGTTCAATAGTTGTCAACAATATAAGGAAATGAATTTTAAATTACTTGAAATTTCTCCACTTTTATGGGTAAGTTGGTGAAAATTTCAATCTAACAAAAGCAATTCAGTATTTGTGAGAAAAAACAGCATAAACATAGGATAAAGTTAGCAGACAATTGTCCTAATTGGGTGAAAAGTCTTGCAAATGGATTGTGTTTCTCTCTTAGTATTTGCATATTAAAATCAGATTAGCATATTGATTGTTAATGAAGTGTATGAAAGTTTTGGTTGATATTTTTCAAGATTATGGTTATTTTTTTTATATTTTGACAATTAAAAAGTAAAATCACAAAAATACTGAGCTTAGAGGAAATTAATACATAGTGAATTCATTAATTACTAAATTGTAGTGTTTAAACGCTTTGCTTTTGTTGTAGATTGTCAATAAATTCTTGAAAAAGTATTTGTTTTTGTTGTTTTCAAAATATATATATATATATATATATATGTATGAAAGTATTGCCCGAGAGGTCGTTTTGTTTTAACTTTTTGGGGGTTGTGAAGGTATGAATAAGGGAAACAAGATACTTCAAAAATTAAAAACTATAATTGGAAGAGTTACAAATTATACCCAAAAAATGCGTGTACTCGAAGGACTTAACAAGACAAACTCTAAAGACAAGTTGCTTTCTTTTAAAATAGAAAAGCAACGCGTGAACCTAAAATATGTAAAAGTATGTACACTCTTGCGGAAGTAGGTTAAAAGCTATGTTTGATAGTTGTGAATAGAAATGTTGTTATATATACACGTCAGCTACTATTTGAATATTCATTTTAAAGATCGACTATTTCATTTGTTACTTGGGATTATACCTCATTCTTTTCATAAACCTGTTGCAAATCCCAGTTTGAACAAACTGGATGTATAATGCAAATTGCACAAACCAATTACAATATAAATTTAAGCACTTAGTTTGCTTTAAAATCTGGATGCATTTATTTTATCTATCATATCTTTATATTGAGTTTCCTTCATATTGTCAACTCGTTATTGAATTTGTCTGTACTCATGGTAGATATTTTATAGATACGTTTTCAATGTGAAGTGAAATCCTGTGGAATGTAACTTTTAGGAATGTTTCATGTGTATTACTTGAGAGTAACACACCAGCTTCATTTTGACCTCTTATATAGAGACTTATTTTGGTCTCATAAAACATCTCAAATTTTAAGGATTTCCTGATTTTCTTAAATCAATCCAAATATTCTACAGGAAAACTTGGTTTTGAAGAATATCTTATTTTCAGCAGTTCAATGAATACATAAAAATACTCTCAAAAGAACCAATTTATATAAAGTGATATGTAAATATGAAAAGATACTAGGATTAACACGTTGTACGCCAGACGCAAGTATAAAGTCTACAAAGAATCATCATTGAGGCTTTAATCAAAATAGTTTAGAAAAAAGCCAAATAAAGTATGAAGTAAAGTAATCTATTTCTTAGTTACATGAAGAAAATCCTTGGCTTTTTGAAGATGTCAAAATTTATAAAAGGACAGTTACTCAAAAACGAAAACAAAAGAGCTAGAGGTCAGAATACTGTAAGCAATGATGATTGTGCTTTAAAATCGCATGTCAAGCTCTTACGTCATGTACCTCGTCTGTCCGTCCTGAATTAAGATCAGAAAAGAGAAAATTTGCATTTCACGAGTGAAATTAATATTTATGCCTGAACGTGGCAAGAAATTATAGTAAATAGAAAGCATATATATGCACTGATACTCTGGATAATAATACGATTTTGCGTCATCACATATATTAATCTAATAGTTGAATTTTGATATTTAACTAAAAGAGGGACGAAAGATACCGAAGGGACAGTCAAACTCGTAAATCGAAAATAAACTGACAACACCATGACTAAAAATGAAAAAGACAAACAGACAACAATAGTACAAATGACACAACATAGAAAACTAAAGAATAAACAACACGAACCCCACCAAAAACTAGGGGTGATCACAGGTGCTCCGGACTGGTAAGCAGATCACAATGAATACCTAGCTCAAGTGTTTTGACTCCGGATTCATTGACATTTTAGCTGGAAGTTGTTTTAACTCAACCGATAGTGTGCGTATTCATGAAGTAAAACGGACAGAAAGTCACAGGACATAAAGTCACAAATTTAATAGGACAAAAAGTCACAAATATGTTTTTGACAATTGTTCAAATATATTTTGAAATATTTTCTTTTTATTATAATCATTTTTAAGTTAAGAAAATAGCTCATAAACCTTGATAAATGAAAATGTATTAAATTTTAATCATTCAAAGGATATTTTATTGGCAAAATGAATCCATTTAGGTACCAAGTCACTTTGACATTTTGTTTTCATAACAATTACTTGATCGTTATTGATATTTATTGAGAAGATTTTTATTACAAAGTTGCTTGAAACATAAAACTTCAAGAAAAATACAAAAAAAACATTTTCAAAATAAATGTTTTCTTGTTTAAACAAAAATAATCTCAAAACTGAATTGTGACTTTTTGTCCTGTTACTTTTTGTCTGTGACTTTTTGTCCGTGACTTTCTGTCCTACATTCTTCATGAACAGGGTGTATACTCATGTGAATTAGTAATGACGTGCTGGTCAACACAATGAATACAATTTTAAAAAGTATCATAGTACAAATATTTAGATTCTATAAGGTTGAACTAATAAAAGAGAGAGAAAAAAAAAGAAAAGGACATAATGCACGTATACATGTACAATTACAATTTTGATTATATTCGATAATTACTAGGAATAAATTCAGTCTCAGATTAACCTAAACAATGAATATTATCTGAGCCTGGTAGAATTTATTAAATCAAATGTTTTACAAAAAAATCCTTTTGTTAGATTATCTTTTTGCTCTCTGACCACTGTGTATCCGACCTTAGATAAATATTTTTTTACAGAAATATCGTTTACCTAATTTTCTCCATGAGTGCCGACATTTTCTCATGTTATGATTTAATCAAAGAGCTGAATAGCTCTGAGGGGAAAGACAGCCCTTGTTTCTTTTTTTTTTTTTTTTTTTTTTTGGGGGGGGGGTATCTTATGATAGTCTTCATATAGAGAATGAAAAAAAGAACAGCTTGAACATGTTGAAAGGTTGACAATATTGAAATCAATTGTTGTTTAATGTAATTTTGTTTCCTTAGTTTAGGATTCAATTTGAACCATTATGGACGAGATCTGCATCTTCTAAATCTAAACATTCGATTAAAGTTGATAGTTAATTATCTAAAATTCAACTGAATTCTGTCATTTAACAACAACTACAATATTTTTTGAAATCTTAATAGTGAACGACTGAACTACAGGCAAGGGCCATTTTCCATTTTTTGTGACAGTACGTACTCTAAGATTTTTATTTTTTTTCTTAAGAAAGTTAGGACTGAAAAATCTATTCAGTTTTAAATTTCAATTGATAAAGTTCCCAGTTACAACTCTCATCACAGGGACACAAGTACTAATAAAAAACAATATGATTGATGTTAACTGTGCGAAGCTTGTTTCCAAATCCTACATTTTGAAATATTTGTAAATTTCATGAATAAATAGGTTTAAACTACAAGATGCAACATTTGTGATTTTTTTTGTTACCATTACAATGATTATGTTGGTATGACCGGACTGGATCGCATGTCAATAAGTGGGGGAACTAGCTGACCTTCTGCGACCCAGTTCTGGTCATATTAATTTGTAGGGGAACTAACTCTGAATAGTTATGGTAGAGCATAGGTAACGCATTGTCTGGTTTTCTTTAATATTCCGCACAAGCAGTCAAAAAACAGTAAGTTCGATGATTGTATATAAATTATTCGCAAATAGATAAGCATTCATACATGTATACGAATCTGCGACTATTAGTCACCATGATGTGACAAAGCCTGAAATTATCCAATCCTTAAAATTACACAAAGTTAATATTTCCAAGTCCCTTTCTAAACTGAATTCTCCCTTAATTTCAATAATCATTTAATGTATATCATAGTTATTTGACCAATCAAAATACATAACTCCCAAAAAGGGGAGGGTAATTATTTTAAACCTTACTATTAAACATATGGTCCCTTAGATACCTTTTTATCAATTACAATGTATAGTTAAAGTATAAATTATGTAACTAAAATATAACACTTCTATTGTATTAAATAGGAAATGGCTAATTACAGTCTTATTGTAATATTTTGAAGGTGCTTATAGCTTTATCTCAAGTTTGCCTTAATCTGTAATCCAGAATTAAGAAAGACAGTCTAATTATGTTTTCTTTGATATGTGAATTATTTGCAATAAGCCCTTACTCAGTTTTGACATGAACACTTAAATATCAAGCAAAACACATTATCGTCCTCGATGTTCACGGTACTGAAAATACTGGCAGATGGACGTTGATCATCAATTCTAATAATCTTAGATCGACCTTTCTAAACTTAAAAGTAAAGTTCACGCACCCGTGTCCAGATTGTTAAAGACTTTTGCATCCGTCGACATTATCTTTGATTAAAATAGTATTGATCTGACAACCGCTGTGCATGTATACTTTAACGACCAGACTACTTTTCTTGTCAGTTTTATAAAGTAATTACCTCCCTTATGAGTGTCATGTTGTAATCAATCTATTTATTTGTACCATCTTTATGTATCGTAATATTATATTGTACAATTTAAATTTTTGATTCGTTTAATATTTAAATATGATAATTTATTCTTTATCAAAGGTATAAACAAGGTAATTTGAAAGTCTTTGATTACTTTTTCACCGTATTTCAATTCAGAAGTCATGCGGTCTATTTTGTCTACATTATGTTGAAATACATTGGCAATATTTACAATGACTGTGAAACAAGAAGGGAAAATAATTTACATTTAAGGGACGACATCAAGTTAATGAAGGATAAAAATTTAATTCACATAGTTTTTTCACTGACCCCCCTACCCCCCTCTTAACTTAATTTTGGAAAAATTGATTGACCCATGTGGATAAATGTAAAAATCAATGTCGGATAACCAAATCTTGCAGCAGTTCACCCCCCCCCCCCCCCCACCCACCACCAAAACTATTTGAATTAAGTTGGTTTTTTTTATCTTACATCTTACATTGATCTTTTGATGTCGTCCCTTATATATCGAGAAATAATTAAAATTAAATACAAAACACTTCTTAAGTAAAATCGAAAACGAAAAACGGAAACACTTTTATTTTCATTTTGGTTTTAGTGAAATGAAAAACAAAAAATTAAAACACTTTCGTTTTCCGTTTTGGTTTTAGAGAAAAACGAAAACACTTTTGTTTTTCATTTTGGTTTTCGAGAAATCAAAAACAAACAATGAAAATGTTTTTGACATTTAAGGAATGACTGTGATATTTTTTTCTGTCTATGAAGAAATAACATAAAAAATATGGTGCACACTGAATAACGTGCGAAGCGGGTTATTTAACAGTGTGCACCACATTTTTTATGTTATTTCGAATGTTGAATATTGAAAACGAATGTTGCATGTTGAAAACGTATGTTGAATGTGAAAATCGAATGTTGAAAACGAATGTTGAATATTGAAAACGAATGTTGAAAACGAATGTTGAATGTTGAAAACGAATGTTGAAAGTTGAAAATCGAATGTTGAAAACGAATATTGAATGTTGAAAACGAATGTTGAATGTTGAAAACGAATGTTGAATATTGAAAACGAATGTTGAATGTTGAAAACGAATGCTGAATGTTGAAAACGAATGTTGAAAATTGAAAATCGAATGTTGAAAACGAATGTTGAATGTTGAAAACGAATGTTGAATATTGAAAACGAATGTTGCATGTTGAAAACAAATGTTGAATGTTGAAAACAAATGTTGAAAGTTGAAAATCGAATGTTGAAAACGAATGTAGAATGTTGAAAACAAATGTTGAATGTTGAAAACAAATGTTGAAAGTTGAAAATCGAATGTTGAAAACGAATGTTGAAAACGAATGTTGAAAACGAATGTTGAAAACGAATGTTGAATGTTGAAAACGAATGTGAATGTTGAAAACGAATATTAAAAGTTGAAAATCGAATGTTGAAAACGAATGTTGAATGTTGAAAACCAATGTTGAATGTTGAAAACCAATGTTGAATGTTGAAAACGAATGTTGAATGTTGAAAACGAATGTTGAATATTGAAAACCAATGTTGAATGTTGAAAACCAATGTTGAATGTTGAAAACCAATGTTGAATGTTGAAAACGAATGTTGAAAGTTGAAAATCGAATGTTGAAAACGAATGTTGAATGTTGAAAACGAATGTTGAATGTTGAAATACTAGAAAATTAAAGAAAGATAAAAATCCATATAATAAGACAATTGTTGACTTTTGATTTCAATTGATACATAGACAATAATAGTGCATTGACTTGACATAGCAACATATAAGGATGAGGCTTAGAAACGGGGAAATGCGAGGCTCTGTCGAGCTTCTTCTCCGTTTCGGGCCGAATCCTTATATCGTGATTATGTCAAGTCAATGCACTATTATTGTCTTTATACTGCAATCTAAAAGAGTACATTTTCAATTGTTGTTTATTGTGTATGTTATTATTTGATTTAAATATTGGGAAACTTCCCCCTTTTATAAAAAGGCCTCATATCATGCAGGCGGAGAAATTTACAGCACAATGAAATGTACATCTACCTGTTAAAACCTGCAATTGATGATGAACAAGTTTGTTTGAGAATGAACTAAAATATCAACAATAAGCATAAAACATAATGATATATAGTTTTCAAACCAAAGCACCTGGGTTACCTTACAATTTGCGTGTGTCAGAAATATGAAAGCTCGACGTGTGTGACGTCACATTCCAAACAATGACGTCATTTAATAAATTGCATCACGTCCGAATGACCGTTGATTGAGGACCAATTTTGAGGACAAAAAATTCTGAAGAAGCTTGCATAAATTCAAACGGAGTTAATATAAAAAATAAATAAAAAAGAATAAGAAGGGATGTGATAAAGGGTGTGATAACTTGAAAGGGTATGATAAAGGGTGCGCATCAAAGTTGCGCGATATGGATTAAACAGCAGGCTATTTATCAAAAATTCAGAACTACTGTATTTACTACTAAATGTATGATAAATAGAAATATACGGTCATCGCATTTTTACTGCTCAAACAGAACGAGTGCACTATAAAATGAGTTATCAACGCCGGAGTTATGATATTCACACTCGGTGAATGTCATAACTCTAGGTTGATAAATAGAGATTAATACATTTTTGTCAATGGCATTTGTTAGCAAGTACTAAACTATCCCCACAAAAGTTCCTGTAAATTTTGACGTCGTCATAAAAAATATCTGACGTCACAATGGAAAAGTAAACTACCGATACCGAAAACACCGGAAGTAACTTGCACGAGAGGCACTATTATGGGTTTTGTGCACGAGATGCCCCTGATATTGGTTATCAGCCCGGGTGGGCAATTATGGTTTGTGTACTTCCGCTCATTACACATCTGCGAAAGCTATCATATCAATGCTAAGTATATGATAAATCATTTTATCATATATTTAGTACAAAATACAGCATTTCAATTTTGTATATCTAATAATGGTTCTTTTTTCCAGTCTGTATCCCCTACCCTGTATCCCATACCCCGTATCGCATAGCTAAACCCGTATCGCATAGCTAAACCTGTATCGCATAGCTAAACCCGTATCGCATAGACGTCCCGTACGTTGTTGGTGTTAGTTTTGGTAACGTTAGTTTGACATTATTTTTCAGGCATTTTATAAATAACGTCGTACTTTTTTCATTTCGTGCAGCTCAATCATACCGCATAATTTATATATAAGCGGTTTGTTTGACTTGCTACGTATAGAACCGAAATGCAAAAGCGGCACATATTTTTTTAAGTACAATTAAATTTAAACAGAAAAATAATATTCATTTAAATTAGTATCCCCTTGGAGCAAAGATATTTTCTCTTTCTTTTGATTGAAACAGGATATTTGAAAAAAAGTTTAAACCACTGTCTTTTCTGTTGCTTTTTCTCTTAGTGTAAACATTTTTATTTATAGTGGATTGGGAAACAAGTTATTACAACTTATATTAATCCGTTTCCACTTTGAGGGTGCGAGTGCTTCCTTGTAGCCTTAGCCTGCTCTTTTCGAAATCTAAAAGGGTGACTTTTACGTGCAAGAGATATTGCTCTCTCTTAACACGGGTCAGTCATTTATCGCCCCCTTCCGACGGACTATTAATGTTGCACATGAACATCATACTCGCAAATGGTGTCAAGGGCTTATTCTTTTATCCGCTTTTGATAATTTTCGAATAAAAATTTTGTTAGTTGAATTGTTTGATTTATCGCCTGTATTAAATGTTAAAAGAATCAACAGTTGAAAGCAAATTCAAAATTAACCACAATAGAATTAATTTAATCAAATTTGCCAATTTCATAAACAAAAGGAAATTTAATCTCAACTATGAACAAGAAAACGGATGGGCGCAGATAATTTTAGCAAAAAACTAGTAGGGGACATTTAAGCGCAGACATTAGAGCCTATTTTAGCGCAGGATTGGTCCGTTCAACTGTATTTTCGATAGCCAATTTTAGCGAAAACTTTCCTAGTTGAATAATACTAAAACCACGAGCATTACTTTATGCTGTTGTATGTATATATATATATATATATATATATATATATATATATATATATGTTCACTTTGGTTCATCATGGAAATAAAAGCAATTCTATAGTTGTCACTCAGCTATTTACCTTTTTCTTGATACTATCATCAAATTGCAAACAACAACATATATAAAAATACAATGTATAGACGAAAGTGCACCACAATCTAGACAAGATAAAGAGAAAAATCAGTTCCTACTACAACTTTATGAACCGTATTGTACAGGGGGTATACCCAGAGCCCATTACGTACGTTCTCTGGAATATAAATTCCAGACTAAAACGGACTTTTAAAATTTGATTTTAAAATTTTAGTGTTATATTTTAATGGACATGATATTCTTTAAATTGTGCTGTCTTGCTTCTATTTAAAAAAAATATTGATCATTAATCATTAATCATAAAATGGATTTAAGCATTGCTCTAAAATGGGCATTGATAATTTCCATTTTCGCTCGAATGGGTTAAAAATCTTGGTCTAAAATGGGCTTTACTTTGGCGCTAAAACGTTAGATTTGTTTTCTCTAAAATGTCCTACCAATGCGCTAAAATGTCCTCCGCCGAAACAGATACACATATTAATTTTAATTAGATTCGATAAAAATCTGTTAAGATAATGTATCCAAAAAAAAATTATAAAAAAAATTATGGTTTTGCATAAGATATTTGCTACAGAAGTTTTTGAGGGCCATGCAAATTTACTTTTTTCAATTTGATATAACAAATAAATTGTAATATATTAACAGATTATCAATTTGATATAACAAATAAATTGTTATATATTCACAGATTATCAATTTGATATAACAGATAAATTGTACTATATTAACAGATTATCAATTTGATATAACAAATTATGATAATTTGAAATTTGCTCTTTCGAAGTAAATAGACGCAGATATATTAAAGATATGAGACGACTGGATGCAAAGCAATACTAAATAAATGCTCAGTAGGAATTAAAACGAATTAAAATAAAACATTTAATTTTGGCAAATTATTACAATTTCATATGAAAAAACAATAATAGACGTTAAAGTTAATCCAATCAATGTTCAGCACCACCATTCATCAACAACACTTTGACCGCACGTCGATCTGTATTCAGCGGGCAACGATAAATATGACATCTACACCATTGTGAATTAATCCGTATCCAAATTATCGGTTATAAACTCTATTGCTCCTTTATTGTCCTTTAATCAGTCGATTATATTGTAAATTCGTATATCCACAGTAACACCGGCAAGGAACATACACTGAAAAATAAAACTTCCACAGAAAATGAGACTGAAACTACTGATTATAAATATTGGGTGGGATAAATAATGGGAGGGTTAGTTTTCGGTTATCGACGGCAGAATGAAAAACTTAAAATTCTTTAAATCACAAGTATATAAAGGAACCAATCAGAATGCATTGTTATGTTATATAATTCATAACAAGTTGTATCATTAGCTGTATGTAAAGAAACGAAATAATTCGAACAGTATAAAGTCTATTTCTTTTATCTCTAGTCGCCAATTATATATTTTTAATTAATTAAAAATAGCACAATTTGCTCTTTCGAAGTAAATAGACGCAGATATATTAAAGATATGAGACGACTGGATGCAAAGCAATACTAAATAAATGCTCAGTAGGAATTAAAACGAATTAAAATAAAACATTTAATTTTGGCAAATTATTACAATTTCATATGAAAAAACAATAATAGACGTTAAAGTTAATCCAATCAATGTTCAGCACCAAAACCCCAACGGCCAAACAGTAACTAAAGCACATTGATTGATATTAAACAAAATTTAAAAGCTATTTAAGTTACAAGCAAAAATAATGAAAATACTGACATGAATGGTCAGAAATCACAAAATATCACTGACATGAATGGTCAGAAATCAAAAAATATCACTGACATGATTGGTCAGATATTTCTAACAAATACATATAATAATACCGACATGAATGGTCAGATATCAAACAATACCACTGACATGAATGGTCAGATCTTTCTGACAAAATTGGCCAGAAAACAAAATGTTCCCTTAAGGATATATACAATCACCCACTACTGTAAGCACAATTAGACAAAAAAGGCACAGAATAAGATTGCTCCTTCTGTTTAACAGTAACAAGATGAGACTTAACATCCTCTTGTTTAACAATGAGACAATACTTGAACAAAAAAATTTGTCAATTTTAAATTACCAAAATAATTCAAATGTAACTTACAGATGGGTGAATAAAGTTCACAAACTGGCATCCCAAACTTTAAAAAAGGTTTATAAGTAGCTACAAACTGAACACCACGTTTAAAGCATAAACTTCTTAATCTAGAATTAATAGTAGTGACAAAATAACTTGTATTCTGAAAATCAAGTAAGCGTGGAATAATTGCTGACATAACTATGACAGTATGTGGCTTAACTAATTTCTCAATTGTAGAGATAAGCACATTATAGCCTATATCAAAATCAGCAATCTCATAGGTACCAACATTGTTGGTTCCTACATGCATCAGAATTATATCATAATTTACCTGAATTGTTCCACAATTAAGCAAATTGATCATGTCCCAAATATTTGCTCCAGGAAAGGCTTGCAAGTGACACCTTCTAATAGTTTTAACATGCTTGGCGATAGAATCGCACACCAGAGTAGACCTAAAATCTATAAAGAGCAAAATTTATTTTAAAACAAAGTCTTTAATTTGTTCCGCTACATTGATTTTATCAGACAGAGAACTGACAATATATTTAGTATAGCAATTGCTTTTCCAATCACCCATCAATTGGATAGAACTAGGAGAAACCCCTGCTTTCGATGCCAACGTTGCTCCACCTCTTCGGAAACTATGGGAAGAAAATAAATTTGGATTTAACCCAATTTTACAAAGTAAATCTCTCAGTTTATTCTGAAACTGGTTATAAGTAATTGGTATGCATTTCCCCTTTTTTTTATAAGAAAAAGCGGCATCATCTGACGTGCAAGGATTTAAAGAGCACATCCTTTTATATGCATTTACTGGGCAAAATTTAGATAGAGGATATGCAAGCAAAGGTATTCTTAAAATACGATTACCCAACTGAATTGTTTTTGTCCATTTGAATGCAACTATTATAAGAGACGGAAAGACTGTAACATCACCTCTGCACAGCTGTTTATTTTTGTCAAATTTCTTGGTTGATACTGGAACTAAATTAGACTTCCTGCTTAAAAGTAATAAAGCAAAAAGAAATAAACACCAATATGTCGCATCTAGCGGCGTATTCAAATTCAAATGTTCACGAATTTTTCCTAAAATTTCTAAAGTAATAGGAAATGCCTGTTTAGGTAAATGTTTTAATTTCCTATCTAACCCTTTCATAGTCAACTTTAATTCGTAAGACGAAAAAACATCCACATGTAATCCTAACAACAGGAAAAGAACTTTAACTCCGTTTAAATAATTGCGAATAGATTGAGCTGATCTGAAACTTCTACTGAGAAACTCGGAATAAGTGCATAATAATTCAGAATCAATATCAAACGGTTCTAAATGAAAGTAATTACAAAACAATAAAAAAGCTCTCCACTGCGTTTTAAAATTAACCAAAGTACCTTTCGCGAAAGCCGAAATCCTAGTCACAAACATATCTCGTCTTAGTACTTGCAAATCTACAAATACACGAATAAACAATTACCAAATATGTTCAAACTGAAACAATTCTTTAGAAATCAAATCTCTAAATAGGGACATGCCTTTTGTCCTCTCGTAAAAGTCTAACTGAAATTTATAATCTAAATCCCATCTAGACAAAAGATCTGGTAAACGGTTATCGCAACCTGAAATATGATTAGCTTTTAACTCAAAATTATTTACAGCTGCAATCCAACAAACTTCCCTCAAACACGATTGCAGGAACTCATTTCTGGTGGCGCCTGTATTCAAAACACGTACTGATACCATATTATCGCAATAAATAATCACCTTTAAATTTGTGAAATGTTTTCCCCATAATTTCAAGGCTACTACAATCGTCAACATCTCTAATAAATTTATATGCAAGTTTTGATCTAAAATAAACTCCGGAAATGAACAGTGAAAGTATCTTCCGTCCATCCATCCGCCACATCCTGTCAAACATGCATCAACAGAAAACAATTGATCAGGGTTTGAGAATTCATCAGATAAAATCATAGAAATCCCATTATAACTAGGCAAAAATTCCTGCCACCAGAATAAATCACGTTTAAAATCAGTTGGAATTACTATTTTTCCATTATCGGGAAAATCTCTTAACCAATTTAACAGCCTTGACACAAAAATTCGGCCAGAACGCACACATTGAGATACAAAATTTAATTTTCCCAACAATGATTGTAATTCTCTCTTTGTACAATTTGTGCTACAGAGCCAATTAGAAACTAACTGCAGAATCTCTGACAATCTTTGAGTATCAATAGAAATTGTCATGTTCTCAGAATCAAATAAAATGCCAATAAACATCATTTTAGTACTAGGCGGACAAGCCTTCTCAATTGATTCTTCAATGCCACAATTCTGTAAAATAAGACCCTATTTAGCATAAGCATCATCACTGCTGGAAGGAATATCACATCCAGCTAAATCATCTAAATAGTTCAAAATATCTATACCCATTTTTTGACATATAAATGCAATAGCATTTGTTGTTCGCATACATATATATGCAGCAGATCTCAACCCCATTGTTAATACACGATCGTAATACAAGTGTCCTCTCCATTTGTAACCTAAGAGATGGATGTCACCGGGGTCAACGACTAATTGTCTATAAGCCCGTTTCAGGTCCCTCTTAAACATTCTGCAACCTTGACCTTTACTCTTAATTAACATAATAAAATCATCAACCGTGGGATACGAAACTGAAATTTCATCGCCTAAATAACGATCTTTGAAAATACCAGAATTAACCGCCTCGCCCTCTGGAAAGCTCAAATCAACAATAACTCTGCGTTCTGTTGAATCCTTTTTAGGAACGGAATTTAAAGGAGATAAAGCTGAAGGACAGCTGAACGGATTTGCCTTAAATGGTCCAACAATTGCTTTATAAGAACTTTCTTTTTTCAAATATTTGGCAATATCATCTGGAAAATCAGTAGCCCCCGAATGATTACGGGAAAAAGATGACCTGAACGGGCTCCCATCGTGACCCACCGGCCATCCATACTCTAAGAAGTCACAAACCTGAGCGTCACTGTAATTCTGTAACAAACTTCTTAAAAAAAGAATATTGATTTTAGAGTAAATTGGAATTCTACAACCCTGAAAATTGTACAATCCAGATTTTTTAACAATGTTATGAATAGATACAAAATTTTGCATATCATCTATACCCAAATAACTGTTACAACAAAGACTGCATTTAAGTGAATGTCTAGAACCCCATAATGTCTTTTGAAAATCAGGTAACTGAACATGTTGATTTAGTCATTCATTATGATGAGGACATGCAGACGAACATTCAGGATGATGACTTTTAAGTTTGTCTAATCTATAACAAGTGGCACAAAAATGATTAACCTCACGTTCAACACCTCTAATCAGAATTTTATGCGGTGATGTTTTTGAACATTTATTTTTCTGAAATAACGAACAATACCATATAAAGTATGTGTCTTGGTCTCTTTTTTAGCCCCAAAAGAATGCTTCTTATCGAACTCTTGTTTGACATATTTAGACAAAAGAGGAACTTCCAAATTATCAGGAGTATCTTTCCAGGTTTTAGCACCCGTTTCAATTTGTCTCAAAAAGGCAGCATAGAAGTCAAGTAAAGATTTCCACTGATATATGGAACTGTAATATACAATTTTCTTCAAAAGGGACAATCTAGTATTTCTCTCGATAGCTTTAATTTTACTTGATCCAATTATTTCTAATTCCCCTGCAACAAACAGCTTTAAATCTAAATCTTGAAATGAAACTGATTTATTTATATATTCGTACTGAAGTGTAGTATGGGGCCAAGTTTGTGGATTCTGCACGTCATCGCTTGCTTTAGCAACCATACCCGATTTAACCTTTCGCTTTTTAAGTGATTTCTTTTTACAGGACGAATCTGTACCTGATGTACTTGAAGTATCATCATCAGTTCTAGACTCGAATGAATCATAGTCAGAACTATCAGATGACTCTGATATTACTCTTGACTTGTGTTTTGTCACCCTGGAGCTACCCGACTTTTTAAACTTTTTGGCCTTAGCCGATTTAACCTTCGGGACATGAATACTGTCGTCCGAATCGGAATCAGAATATTGTAAAGGAACTTTTGAACTCTTCTTTTTCAAAGATTTGTTTTTACGTTTGCGTAAATGCGAAGAAAAATCATGCTCACTAGTAGAACTACCATGAGGACTTTCACTAGAATCAACTAAATCTATTAAATTATTCTTTTTTAAAATATCTGATAATTGTTTCTCTACTAATTTAGTCAACACATTCTTTTTTCTTAATTTGTCTAAATTGATCTCACCCTTCCTTTTAACACTTTTGGAGTCGCTGGTGTCTTTTCTTTTCACTGATTTGGTCTTTTTACCGGCTATTTCAGTTGATTTCACTTTAGGAGCACTCGACTGTGGCTTGTGCGGATTGTTCGACTTCTCAACTACAACTTTCTCCTTGACCGGATCAATAAGTTTACTCGACTCCCCATTTATCAATTTGATATAACAAATTATGATAATTTGAAATAAAATATAAATTTGATATACCAGATCCCTTTTGCACTGATTTTGCATGAGTTTTCTCTTCTAGATCTCGCGCATTGGTTTTTGTTTTTAATAAAAAGTGTGCAAACAAAATAAATATTGAAACAAATATATAAAGAAAAATGCAAGGATGAACTTAAGAATGTTTCATTAATCCTTGTATGTGCCCATCGAAATTGATAAAGAAGCATTCCAGGCTTTTGAGGGAGGGGAAGCATTTTTTATCCTTGCATGTTCCTATGTCCCTAGAAACACACTATCCATTCTCTCTGATTTGAAAATGTGCAATATAACTTGATCCTTTTTCTATTATAATCGTTCGTTCTAAGACACCAGTTCCCATGAACTGAATAGAGAACGTTCAAACTAGTCCCCCCAAACTGCCTCAAATAATGGATAAAAGGGGAGGGAGAGGGTTTCGGAAACATTAAACCTGTTAAGAAAGTTTTGAGTAAGCATTCAATGACATATTTGTCGCTGGACGTCAGATAAACAATGAATCAATACACCAAAAAATGCGCCAATTTGGGCTTCGCAATGTTTCAATCCATCTCATTATTATAATTACATCATACTTTTGGTAGAGAAATTCACAATTTGTTATTTCTAACTGATAATGTGTTATATCAAATTGATAATCTGTTATATCAAATTGATAATCTGTTATATCAAATTGATAATTTGTTATACCAAATTGGTAATCTGTTTTATCAAATTGATAATTTGTTATATTAAATTCATAATTTGTTATATCAAATTCATAATTTGTTATATCAAATTCATAATTTGTTATATCAAATTCATCATCTGTTATATAAAATTCATAATTCGTTATATCAAATTGGAAAAAATTAATTAGCATGGCACGTAAAGACTTCCGTAATTTGCAACGTTAGGCACTACATGTCAAGTTTTACAGAACGTAATGTCAAAACAAGTAAAAAAGCATGGTGTGACATTATGACTCGACAAAAGTAGTCGCTGACTGTGTCGTTAATACTTCCGACATGTGATCGAAAATAGGTTAAAAAAAATCCCAGATCAGTAGATTTTAATGTTATATAGTATTTTTGTGCTATTATAATTTCAAATTTTCCCCCTCCAAAACTGTAAAATAAGACTTATCATACGTGTAACAAAAATGTAAAAAAAAACGGCGTTTTGTGACATTTTGACTAGACAAAAACAAAAAGATCGCGGTTTTTTTTTTCTTCAATATATCTCTTTAAACTTCGACACAATTTTTTTTCATAAACTTAACAAAAAAAAGTTTTCACGTTTGAATAAAAGGAGTAGGTTCAGTAAGACCCCTTTTTGGCCCCAAAATATAGCAGTTTTAGAAAATTGTGAAAATGTAATCTTTAAGCTATATTTTGGAAAGCAAAATGCTTCTGGTACATAAATATGAGCTGTTTTTGACAATACAATGCACAAATATCGCGTTCTAGCATCATTAAGTCGTGCTAAATTACTGAAATCTTCAAAATTGTAACATTTTGGTTAATTTTTAGACGGTTTCCGTCTAAAATGAGAGTGGCCGCATTCGTGTTCATTCATAATATTGAAATGTAAGTTGTATTTGATGATAATACACAATATATATAAAGGTTGAGGATGAACACGGATGCGGCCACTTTCATTTTTGACAAAAACCATCTAAAAAGTTACGTATTTTGGCATATTTGATAGATTTGGCATATTTACGCTTCAATCGGAGCGTTTTTAAGGACTAAATCAGTTAAAATCTTTCACATCAACTAATCGAAGCAATTGAAATAGACACTTAAGAGTTTAAAAAGTGGCCAAAAACTTTCGTTAGATGAACCTGAAATTTGAGGCCAAAATCGGTCCTTACCGGACCTACTCCTTTCATAGCGTAAAAAAGACTGTAACTGCCTATTGCTTTTTATAAGATACTTAACAAATACGCCATTTCAACGGATTTAATAAAATGAACAATTTAGGACATAATTTAAACAATACTTACGAATTGAAGACATAGAAAGTTATATATTTATTGTATAATTTTGACACAGGATGGACGGATATGTAAATTGTGGTTTTGGTCTGCAGCATTCGTTTCGACTTTTGAAGAGCTCCAAAAAAATATGCGAGATTTGGGTTTTGTGACAGAAATACAAATTTCAAAAAAATCATTAATTCTGCCAAGATCTTTTGAAATATTGTAACAAAACATTTTTTTTTTCTTATTAGCTCACCTGGCCCGAAGGGCCAAGTGAGCTTTTCCCATCACTTTGCGTCCGGCGTCCGTCGTCGTCCGTCGTCCGTCGTCGTTAACTTTTACAAAAATCTTCTCCTCTGAAACTGCTGGGCCAAATTAAACCAAACTTGGCCACAATCATCATTGGGGTATCTAGTTTAAAAAAATGTGTGGCGTGACCCCGCCAACCAACCAAGATGGCCGCCATGGCTAAAAATAGAACATAGGGGTAAAATGCAGTTTTTGGCTTATAACTCAAAAACCAAAGCATTTAGAGCAAATCTGACAGGGGTAAAATTGTTTATCAGGTCAAGATCTATCTGCCCTGAAATTTTCAGATGAATCAGACAACCCGTTGTTGGGTTGCTGCCCCTGAATTGGTAATTTTAAGGAAATTTTGCTGTTTTTGGTTATTATCTTGAATATTATTATAGATAAAGATAAACTGTAAACAGCAATAATGTTCAGCAAAGTAAGATTTACAAATAAGTCAACATGACCGAAATGGTCAGTTGACCCCTTTAGGAGTTATTGCCCTTTATAGTCAATTTTTAAGCATTTTTCGTAAATCTTAGTAATCTATTACAAAAATCTTCTCCTCTGAAACTACATGGCCAAATTAATCCAAACTTGGCCACAATCATCATTGGGGTATCTAGTTTAAAAAATGTGTGGCGTGACCCCGCCAAACAACCAAGATGGCCGCCATGGCTAAAAATAGAACATAGGGGTGAAATGTAGATTTTGGCTTATAACTCTGAAACCAAAGCATTTAGAGCAAATCTGACAAGGGGTAAAATTGTTCATCAAGTAAAAATCTATCAGCCCTGAAATTTTCAAATGAATAGGACAACCGGTTATTGGGTTGCTGCCCCGAAATAAGTAATTTGAAGGAAATTTTGCAGATTTTGGTTATTATCTTGAATATTATTATAGAAAGAGATAAACTATAAACAGCAATAATGTTCAGCAAAGTAAGATCTACAAATAAGTCAACATGATCAAAATGGTCAGTTGACCACTTTAGGAGTTATTGCCCTTTATAGTCAACTTTTAACCATTTTTCGTAAATCTTAGTAATCTTTTAGAAAAATCTTCTCCTCTGAAACTACTGGGCCAAATTTAACCAAACTTAGCCATAATCCTCATTGGGGTATGTAGTTAAAAAAATGTGTCCGGTAACTCGGCTAACAAACCAAGATGGCCGCCATGGCTAAAAATAGAACATGGGTGTAAAATGCAGTTTTTGGCTTATAACTCAAAAACCAAAGCATTAAGAGCAAATCTGACAGGAAGGAAAATTGTTGATCAGGTCACGATCTATCTGCCCTGGAATTTTCAGATGAATCGGATAATCGGTTGTAAGGTTGCTGCCCCTGAATTGGTAATTTTGAGGAAATTTTGCTGTTTTTTTGTTATTATCTTGAATATTATTAAAGATAGAGATAAACTGTAAACAGCAATAATGTACAGCAAAGTAAGAACTAAAAATAAGTCAGTATGACCAAAATAGTCAATTGACCCCCTAAGGAGTTATTACCCTTCATAGTCAATTTTTAACAATTTTTTTAAAATTTGAAGATTTTCAATAACATTTTCCACAGAAGGTACTATTATATATAGAGATAATTGTAAGCAGCAAGAATGTTTAGTAAAGTAAGATCTACAAACACATCACCATCACCAAAACACAATTTTGTCATGAATCCATCTGTGTCCATTGTTTAATATTCACATAGACCAAGGTGAGCGACACAGGCTCTTTAGAGCCTCTAGTTATATACGGAATAAAATGATATATCATTTTCGGAATAATCTATTTGAATTACCTTTTAAAATCACTCTTAACTTCACCCCTATCCATATTTTTTTCCAATTTTCGGCTTGACCACAAAACAAAGTGAACTTTTCGTCCTGGTCAGACGCGTCCAGTTAACGATGACGTCATAAATAAAACATACACCATTAACACCAAAGACTACTCTTGTTAGGAGTACAACTTTTTTTTAATAAGTTTAAAAAATGACAAGAATGACTTCAAAGCAACGCTGACCATATGTCGCGGTGTTACTCATCTACACGCTCAAAATCAGTGTTATTAGGGATCATTCGAGTAACAAAATGAATAAAAGTATTGATTTTAAGGCATATTCCATTTCTACTTTTAATTACACACATTTTGATATATACATTTATATAGTTATCAATTCCGAAACTTCTATCAAATGCAATAAAGGTGAGCTGGAAAGCAAAACCCGTATTATCACCAACACTGTACGCGACGTCACAACAAAATCCGTATCCCATACCTGGCATGACGTCATAATTAGAATGACGTCAACGTTTGACCTATGACGTCCAGTTGCTGCATTTTCAGGCTAAGGGAAAAAATGATTTCTATTAAAAAAAAACGTCCTATCATTTCAACTAAAATCGCAATATCTGAAGTTTTATTGTTTATTTGGTCGTAATTTTCATGAAGTTTGTTTCTTCACAAATGCATTTTAATTAGGTTTTAAAAAATATGTGATAAACAGAATAATAGGCCTACATGGCAAAATCCGGCCCTCTGGCTGATATTGGTATCTCGGAATGATACGCCATATGATACGGATTTTGCCATGTATTATTCTCTATGTATTAACCTCATCAAAAGTCAATAATTGTATGATATATTACATCTTCTGATTGGCTGAACGTTTTTTGTCTATCAGCTCATAATTTTGAAATGTGACCATGACGTCCGTAAAATGGAATTTTAAATTATAAGGAATGACTTCGATATTGTTTTTGTCTATTCAAAATAACCTCAAAAATGTGGTGCACACTTTTAAATTACTCGTTACGCGGGTTACACCGTGTGAACCATATTTTTAAGACGCTATATTTCTTCCTAGACAGAAACATTATACAGTCAGTTTCTTAATTGTCACATTTTCGTGACGCCATAAGTTTGTAAGACAATTTGTTTTGGTTGAATTTTGTCAAGCAGAGAATTGAGAAACAGCATGTCCCGCGTTAATTTTCAAACAACAACCATTAGGAAGGATGGGAGGGTACAATGCGTATAGACTTAAAATAAAAGTATTATATAAAAAGGTATTCAAACAAATCATTCTTTTGGTATAAACTGTGTTATCAAAATATATTTGATTTGTAAACATCACTAGTGACTTCATATGTAATTGCAGAAATATATTTATAGCTTTTTGGAAAGGATTTCCTGCAATTGTTTGGAAACTATTCTAATTTTCACAATGTTTTTTTTCAAATAGTTTCCGTGACTTTCATATCCTTGTCAAATAAAATGGATTATAATTTTTATAAACAAATTTTGACTTTTAGTATTTTAAAGTTAATTTTTATTTCATTGGTTTGCGGGAAAGAAGGTGAATGTCGCAGAAAAGTAAGGTAAGATAGAAGTGTTCTGAATCATATCTTTCAACTTATGCAATCATGTAGTTACTTGGTTTAAGTTAATTTTGGATACATTTCCTCGACCATAAATCCATTGGATGTTGGATGTGTACGGATTGATTGTTTAGTCTTAGATGCATGATTTTTTATTAGTTGTTAGTGGCTTTGAACTAGCTGTCAGATAACTGCGAGTACTCTTAGATCTGTTCATTGCGTCTTTTTGTATCGGGATGTATAAGTACCCGGCCACGTCTACTTGTATTTTTGTCCATCTGATGAGTTAAGCCTTTTTCAACTGATTTTTATAGTTCGTTCTTATGTTGTACTGTTATACCACTGTCCCAGGTTAGGGGGGTGGATCCCGCTAACATGTTTAACCCCGCCACATTATTTATGTATGTGCCTGTCCAAAGTCAGGAGCCTGTAATTCAGTGGTTGTCGTTTGTTTATGTGTTACATATTTGTTTTTCGTTCATTTGTTTACATAAATGAGGCCGTTAGTTTTCTCGTTTGAATTGTTTTACATTGTCTTATCGTAGCCTATTATAGCTGACTATATATGCGGTATGGGCTTTGCTCATTTTTGAAGGCCGTACGGTGACCTATAGTTGTTAATGTCTGTGTCATTTTGGTCTTTTGTGGATAGTTGTCTCATTGGCAATCATACCACATCTTCTTTTTTACAATTACTTTTTTTTTATATTCGTATTAACCTATCTATTTCCAATAGGTTTAATTCTAATATGCTGAATGAACTTGCAGTTTTTTGCACCTTTTCCTAGAAATGCCGAACAAATTGACTTATATGTGTTCAAACGCTTTACAGTGGTAAAGATTGTAAATGTAAACAGTGGTCGCGTTTGGTATTGTCATATACCGTCTTTCTGTTTTCCGATACTTTGAAATACGAGTACGGGTATACTTCGCAAGACAACGCGTACATCCCTTCGAAATTGTGTTAAAAAGGAATGATTTTTAAAACCTATTATCCAGTAAAAATTGTTTAACAATTATATGAGATACGAGAAAACAATTTTATCTTAAATTGAATTATAGTCTTCAAGTTCCATTTAATTCAAAAAGCTTCTGTAGTCTTACGGTATCTGAATATCAATATATTGTTTTTACGAGGTCGCAGATGGCAATCTACCATGTGTCGAATAAGTTGGGCAAACAGACAAATGACAAACAAATACATTTATTTACAAAATAGTTCATTAAATGTATAATTTTAACAAAAAACGGACCGACAAGAACCCCCTATATGGGTTGATGAGCTCAGGTATACCCTATTAGGACTAATGAGGCTTGTATAGGGTATATTGGGATACAGGATATTTGCCATTTTAATTTTAGGGATATGGGATATTTGTCCTAAAAGTAAATGGGATATGGGATATTGATGCATTTATAAGGATATTGAATTTTTAACATGAAAAAAAATAGTGATATTTAAAAGTTAAATACAGAAATATTTACATCTCGCTTGATAAAATTGCAAAAAAAAGTTTAATATTGAAGGTCACTTTAGTGCTTTGTTGATTTTCATTGAGTTTATGGTCGTTTTATTTAAAAGTCATTCAAATCCACACAAGCAAAAAGTATTTATCTATTTTCGATATTTATATGCTCATATGTAGTGATAATTTTAAAAGTATTTGTTTTGGTTTCCATACTTCGTTCCTTATTGTTAATTTTCTTTTTTTGGATGGTGATGTTCATTTGGCAATATCTTACGGTGTTTGTATATCACAACTCCTCCGCTATGCCCGTGTCTGTTCTAACGTTTCGAATTTTAATTAACATAATCTATGTATTACTGGTAAATTATTAAGTCAGGGATTTCGATACCACAAATCACTTAAAATCTTTACTAAATTATTCCGTAGATGTAAAGATTTGGTTTTGAAGTTTGATTCTACCTGTAGAAAACTTATTTCAAACGGGATAGCACATCCTCATTTTACAGAGATGTTGTTTACCGTGCCATTGGATGTTGGATGTGTAAATGATAGATAATTAAGTCTCAGATGCATTACTTTTTTTATTAGTTGTTATTGGCTTTGAACTAGTTGTCAGTAACTGCGAGTACTCTCAGATCTGTACTTTGTTTTTTTGTTTGTTGATGTGATGTACAAGTACTCGGTCACGTCCACTCTGTGTTTTTGTTAGATGTATTTCTATGTGTATCCATCTGATGAGCTTTGGAATGAATTTATAATGATTTTTTGGGATATTTCAAAATAGTTTTAGGGATATGGGATATTTGTAAAAAATATTTATTGGGATATTAGGGGTAAACATTATAGGGATACGGGATATTGGGATAAAAACTTAATGGGATATGGGATATTGATACCCCCCCTAAACAAGCCTCACTAATGACAAAAATACAAATGCAACATGTACAGTACATGCACTTATTTGCTATACAGATTTTTTAATTCGTTACATTAAAATTTAGTAACACTTATCCCTACTTGCCATTGCTTTAAACATGGCTGTAACTGTCTTTTTAAAATTATTTCTCCATTATAATTCATACAATTACAATATAAAAAATATATCAACATTTAATTCAAAGGTAGTAAATACGGCTGTGTTTGATGTATTTGGAATGTACCCTATTGGTATACAGGTCATTAAGTCTTCTGTAGGATTTAACTGGGAACAGTATATATGTTCCTGGGTTAAACAAGCAGTCAGATGATAGATTTGCTTCAAAAATCAAAATGACTAGAACACACCCGGGAAATCGCGGGCATTAGATCTTGTGAGATTTTGTGTTTGAAGAATTTCAGTAAACGATTTCATATCTGGAGAATTTCATAAAAGGTATCAAAATACATAGGTACTTGGAAACAATTAAATCCTATCCCATGTTTCCAAAGTCCGTTATTTTTCCTGTTAAATTCCATTATTTTCACGTTTCTATATATTATGAACATACGTATACTATAAATAAAGTGTATTTTCTATTAACTATGAATTTCTTCTCCTAGACGATCACTGCTATATTATTTGGAGAGTCTCTATAAACGCAATAATTATTGTCCTGTCCTCGAGTTTAAAACCGGAAGTCCTGTTTGACTTACAATTAAAAGCGAAATTGCTAACATTTTAAGTATGTGAACTATTTTAAGCTGAATTTTTGTAAATATATTTATGTCTGGAGAATTTAAGAAGTTATATCAAAAGTCATATAGGTACATGGAGACAGGACAATATTTCTAAGCCCTCTCTTTTTTCAAAGTCCGTTATTATTTTGTTTTCTGTTATATTCCATTATTTTCGCGTTTCTGTATACTTTGAACATACGTATATTTATTATAAATATCAAAGTATTTTAAATTTTTTATTAACTATTAATTCTTACAGTTTCTTCTCCATAGCGATCACTGCTATATTATATAGAGAGTCTCTATATATTAAAGTAGTATATTAATCATAGTGACGTCGCGTACGGTGTTGGTGTTAGTTTTTGGTAACATTAGTTTGACGTTATTTTGCATGCATTGTGTAACGTCGTACTTTTTTCGTGCAGCTCAATCATACAGCATAATTTATATGAGCGGTTTGCTTGACCTGCTACGTAAGGAACCGAAATGCAAAAGCGGCACATATTTTTTTAAGTACAGATAAATTAAAACAGAAAAATAATATTAATTTAAATTAGTATCCCCTTGGAGCAAAGATATTTTCTCTTTCTTTTGATTGAAAATTGAAACAGGATATTTAAACAAAAAGTTTAAACCGCTGTCTTTTCTGCTACTTTTTCTTTTAGTTTAAACATATTTATTTATAGTGGATTGAGAAACATCAAATTTGTGTTACGATTTAAAAAGCTAGTAATGTATTAATTTAAGTTGCAGTATAAAAATAAAATTAGGTCAATGTCATAAAATATTATAAACTTCTTTGATCTTCTTTGTAATCGGCGCAAAACTGGGGAAGGGCTCGGACGGTAGAACCTTGCCCTTCCCCAGTTTCTCAGCCACATACACAAAAAAAATAATATTTTCCTGACATTGACATAATATTGTATATTTCTGTTGAAATTTCAGCAAAGTCATCCCGGCAATAACGTTTTTTTTTATAGTTCCGGCTAAACTTTTCTGATTGACCGACTCTAGCGCGTGGATATGGATTCATACGCTGTTGCTAAGGACCTTAGAAACTAGCGATAATTTTCATTCACAATCTACTCGAGTGATATGAAAATTATCACAAAAAATGATCAAAGGATAAAACAGATATTTGCGATAATATGTCCTTTATGCCATTTAGATGGAAGATGAATTCTATTTTATCAGAAAATGTACAGAACTTAATAAAACTAGGCTCAAAATGTTAAATGACATTTCTTACATTGTCCCCTGTTTTAATTCAATATGAATAAAGAAAACAAATTTGATTTTATATTTTCATGTGAAGAATATGATATATAACTTATCATTGTCCGCAGTATAAGTGAAATGTATAATGAAAAAAATAAATTTATAATGTCAATTATATATGAACTGTGTGTTATTGGTGACCTCAATTGATTTCAAACCAATCAGAACATTTCAATATAAAAAATACTTATGCAAATCTTCTTCGAATGATTACCTTTTAAATAGAATATAGGTTCATTTATGTAGTTAACCATCTTTCTTAGAATTTGTTTCAATGGAACGCCCAGATTTTCAATAGAATAACCTCTCAAAAAAGTAAATTCAAAACCAAGTTTTAGAAATGCTGTCAACAATATGAGCATAACACGTTATACATGTCATGCGTCCTACTCTCTGTTGTTTTCTGGATTTTATTCGTCACGAATACTACAAGCCGAATATTTGACGGACAAGGATTATGAGATCCAACTGGGAGTTGAAATAGATTTGACTTCTTTTTGGCTTTCATTCAATGGCCCAAAACTTCATTCAGTTCTGTTATTTTGTACCTAAAAAAAAATTCAACAAGAATTATAAAAATCTTTAACAGAATATAGAACTTTGGAGAATGCAAGGAGTTAATTTCTGTACTTAAGATGTTTTGTTTCAGGCTTGAAAACAAATATGAGGACGAAATATTTTGCTGTGCCACCTACGAAATGATAAATGGAACTTGCATAGGTATTTATGATAGAAATAATGATTTGATTTGATTTACATTATATTAGTGAAACTAACTAGTATGATAGTATGCAGCTCAACTGAATGTCTAATGCTTCCGTTGGGCGTCTTATTGGCACTAATGTTTAACCAAGCAATTGCTCTTAAAATATATAAGGATTACGTATCTTGGTGTGAATACGCTAATCACCATGACATCATTCTATACATTTATCATTACATATAATATATTTTAAATTAAATAAATGACAATACAATTTACATTGTAAATTAATAGACATCTTTCGAGTTCGATACATTTCTGTCAAACATCTGGTTTAAATGAACATCATTTTTGCGTTATTATGTACATCGTCACTTCCGTTCTAATGTTGAGCTAGTGGTAGCTCAAAAAAAATCTGATGCAATATTCGACAAATTAAATTCTAATCATTGACAATAAGCACTGCTGTTACTAGGGAAAATAATTGTGATTGAGTACCTACGGTCGAACTTGTAAACATTACATCTAGTTTAACCTGTACAAGGAAGATCACTCAGATGCTTGATGAACTTTACTGGATGCTAGCTATTAGGTACTCTATACCAAAATAACAAGCTTTTTAAAAGACAGTTGTAAATTCAAAGTATATAAATAAAGGCCGAAAGTAAAAAGCAGATACAAAATGAAGGGTCCGTGTGCTTGTTTTTTAGATATTAAACATTGAAAATTTGGCGGAAAATTATTATCTCTTGATTTTTCAAACATTCTATATTGTGACCTTGTGACGTTCTTTTCATTGGCGTTGACACAACACCTTCTTCCAAGAAACTTCATTAACTAGATTTAACCCGAATAATTCAGTCGTTACATTCCGCTGATCTACGATTACTACTGTACATTAACCTCGCAAGTAGGAGAAATCGATTACGGGAGGGACTGAATACGGCAATGGTAGTAATTTTAATATGTCATGTGACTTCTTTCATCACCACCTGACCAAAATGTTGGCATCATGTTGATCGAACTGGCGAAACGGTTTTACTTTATATTGCCCAAAATATTTGAGAAATTAAATGCTACTAAGTTGGCCCCCCTCCTTTCAGTTGGGAATTAAGATTGCATTGTGGTTTTTTTTTACATGAAACTTACGAGACTTCATTCGCACAACCGAACAACTATGTCAACTATTCCAACCGGTTTAGTATGCGTAAAATAACTGTATACTTATATATATTTCATTTTATTTGATTTAATATTTTCAACCAATAAACTAAATATTGCCTCTATCAACTCGACCTAGCTTGATATTCTTGCTGAAAAAGACAGTAAAAAAAAAAAAAAAAACTGTCACTACTCTATATATCCATAAAGTCTCTTTTTAGCATTATTTCTATATAGTACACGAATGCTGCATTTATTATTCTGTGAGCAATAATAGATATTTGATTATCTGGACAAAAAATGGAATACGGGACAGCAAAACCCTTTTGATATATGATTGCTGTTCCTTCTTTCATGTTTGTAGAGTGCAAAAAGGGTTTCATATCGAAAGATGGAGGTAACTGTTATCAATGTACTGGAAACACCTATGGTACGAAATGCCTTCAGACATGTGGTTGCACTGAACAAACGTAAATATTACAATATTAATGTACTCCTTGAAACCTGCTTTTCTGTGGTCAGTTTCTTTATGATAATAACATGAAGTGACATGAAGATAGAAAACTTGAAATTGAAAGAAAATTTTAAACAAATTTTATTCTAATGTAAAAAGGAAGATGTGATATGATTGCCGATGATAATGGACTTTATTAAAATTACCTATATTATGTTATTGTGTCATCTGATCTAGGAGTTAAAACTGTCAGTGTGCCTTACAGTAGTGCGCAGCATTTTTTTTTTTTTTAGACTTACGCAAATTCAGTTAACAGGTAAAAACAGAAAACAAAAATCCTAAGAACAAAAATACTGATCTTACATGACCGTACGCGTATTTAAAATTGAAAGCCCGTGCACAGATGGGCGTATGACATTTGAGCGATTTTCAAATTTTACATTACGTTGTTTTTGCGCAAATTTTATATTTGCTCCAAATTACAATTACAGTTTAACATATAGGTCAGTAAATACTCCCCATACATATTAGAAGGTCAAGTGCAAATGATCGCGAAAAAGGTATACTTATTTTTTCTACAAACTCAATCATTACATGGTATGTCTGCAATATTTTTAGATGAAACGGTCCGAAATACTTTTATCAGTTATATACTTTACACGGGTGTAAAAATGGTAACTACGTACCTCTAATTTACGCCTTCTTACTAGCGAAAGATGAACAGTGTTGTGAAGTAATGTGGAAAATAATTTGCGATCTCTGCTGTCAAAAACAACTGTCCTTTGAGGTCGAGGTTATGCATATTTACTTTAAACAAGCAATATATAACGCAATTACGGATGCTTTTCCACAATGTAAAAAAGATTGTTGCCGTTTCCATCTATGGCTCAGAACTGGTGAGGGAAAATCCAGTCTGTTGTGCTGAGCACAGAATATAAAGACAAAATTAAGTGACATTGGTAAATGCATGGATATCCTAACTGATTGACAATTCATAACATTTGTACAACTGCCTTTCGGAAGAGGTCTATGATGATAAATGAAAAATAACATTCAACTGTAATTTACCTGGAAAATTAAACGCCAACAAAACAAATCGACGCAA
Source organism: Mytilus edulis (assembly GCA_019925275.1). NCBI lineage: Eukaryota > Metazoa > Mollusca > Bivalvia > Mytilida > Mytilidae > Mytilus > Mytilus edulis. The sequence goes on along the minus strand of CM034361.1, from coordinate 67,398,743 downwards.
ACGAAAAAAAATAGGCGCAAATGAAAAACGCTGCCACAGACCACAGAAAAGTAACTCTTCGAAATTAAAGTAGAAAAAATAGTCATTAGTAAAACAGTGCATCTGGCGATACTTTTAAAAAGCTAATTTTAACGGCGTTTTGCATTTGCGCGGATCTGCATTTCATTTGCGCCGATCTGTATTTCATTATAAGTATTTATAAAATAATTTGATTAAAACTTTTCCTACAAATACAAGATGTTTCGTGTTTGATCTTTATTTATCATGATGATTCCATTAGAAATTTAGCTTAGAAAAATGAAATTTGAAAAATACTAACCTTTGCTGCATATCAATTGAAAAGAAACAAGAAAATTAGGTACAATCAAAATTCTTAAGCTTCTTCTTCTTCACATCAGAATTAGCTCTTTTATGTCATACTTGAGTTAATTAATACTTCTTTATACATTGTTCGGAAAATTGTATAACACATTGATTTTTATTATACATTTGAATAGATGTCATCATGTTCTAGGATGCATTATGGTGCAATTCACAGGTTTCCAAACAACTTCTAAAGGTTTGTTACTACTTTAATATAAATAAATCTTTCACAAACATTTGATTAGTAACTGTTCTCAAATTTAATACAACTATTTAATACAATGCAAATGTAATATCATTTCTTCGCACAATTGTACAGCAATGCTTGCTACTTTCAAAATAGCGCAAATTTGTAATACAATATTTTAGTTAACAACTGATACAGGTGAGGTATAGGTAAATATAAAGCCGATGCCAGTCCTTATGAGATATTTTAATTATGAAAGTTTGAGAAATGTGACTAAACCCTTTTGGCGTTTGATTTTCGAAGTTTGGGTTATTTCAATGGTTAGGATACTGTTCTTTTGTTCGTTTGTGTTTATCCTTGAAATATATCATGAATTTTCCAAATCCTGCAAGTTAAGCTGTAGTTCAGTCAAACTAATTGCAACAGAAAATATTTTAGTCGTTATCTATAGCATTAAGCCCCAAATATACACAGAAAAAGTCCTATAAAATATAACGTGGAAAACTCACATTTTGCATTTTCTTATAGAAATTGACACTATAAAGGGAAATAACTCCGCTAAAATTAGTCTTTTTTGTCAGTTTTTGGTTAATTTGCTTTAAATTCATGTAAAATATGATACTTTGATATGGTTATAAGTTCGTATTTGACTATATCATATAATCTTCTGCTCATGAAATGTACAAAACCGAAGTGTTATGGGTATTTTTTTTTTATATATATATCTTTTTTGCATATTTTTATTAATGAATTTGTAAATTTATGGCTTTGAGACCATTTTGAAAAAATAATGTTAATATATGGTATTTATTGTATCTGTAAATTATATTTGTTCAGCATCTACCTTCCTTGTTTAAAGAAACTTTAAACCACAAAAAGAAGAATGATTATATGCTTAATAAATTTTATTCAATTTGAGATTTTTTACCTTGACATGCTAAAAATTCTAATAAATGGTCAACTAATGAATTATTAAATCTATGTTGTAGCTTGATAACAGATATGAAAACACCTTTAGAGTTGTTTGTTATACTCTAGAGACGGCTAAAATATCAAGAATCAATACATTCTGTTGAATAAAAGGCGGTAAAGTTATAATTTTGTATCAATTTTTATTGATATTTCTGCTTTTTTGAAGAGTTATTTCCCATATCAATGCAAATCTCCATAGGAGTTTTAAAATCATGATTATTTAGTTTCCCTCAAGTTAGATTTGATTGGACTTTTTTCTGTGTATATTTCGGATATAATGCTAGGGATTAAAACTTAAAAAATCTTCTGTTGTAATTACTTCAAGGTTAGGGTCAAATTTATGCTAGTTTGACACAGGCACTCGTCTCAGAAACAAAATTTTTTTCAGAGACGAGTGCCTGTGTAGATTGACTAGACTATTGGGCACAGTACGTTTGCGTTTATTTATACATGTAACACGATAGGACATTTGCGTCCCAGATACTATTTTTTTAATTAATTTGAACACACTTATATATGCATGTTTAAAAAATAGGTGTTCGCTCAAGTAAAGCAGTGCTAGGAATGACCACATATACACCTATCAATTAACATAATCATTTTTCCTGCCAAAAGATGCATACATCTTCGAACTACTACGAGAGAAGGCAATAACTTGTTAAAGCAGAGAGCAAACTGTCAAATATCATTGTCGAGCCTTTGACTTAAGTCGAAAAAGCGAGACATAGCGATCCTACAGTCCGCCGTTGAATACGACGGCGGCGGCGTCAACAAATATTAATCTATTCTGGATTTGTACCAAACTTGGACAGAAGCTTGTTTATACCTGATCAAAAGCTAGTATCTAGAAGGAAATTTTGTTAAAATTTTGTACCTGTTTTTCCGATTTTTATGCCCCATCTACGATAGAAGAGGGGCATTATATTTTCCGGTCTATGGGTCCGTTAATTCGTCCGTCTGTTCGTCCCGCTTCAGGTTAAAGTTTTTGGTCAAGGTAGTTTTTGATAAAGTTGAAGTCTAACCAACTTGAAACTTAGTACACATGTTCCCTATGATATGATCTTTCTAATTTTAATGCCAAATTAGAGTTTTGACACCAATTTCACGGTCCACTGAACATAGAAAATGATAGTACAAATTTCAGGTTTAAGTTTTTGGTCAAGGTAGTTTTTGATGATGTTGAAATTTAATCAATTTGAAACTTGGTATACATGTTCCCTATAATATGATCTTTCTAATTTAAATGCCAAATAAGAGTTTTTACTCCAATTTCACGGTTCACTAAACATAGAAAATGATAGTGCGAGTTGGGCATCCGTGTACTATGGACACATTCTTGTTGCTTATAAATTTACTGAGTTTTTTTAAGTTAACATTACATACAGTCTGTAGTTAAAAATTTTATAACATTTATTAGATTCATAAAATATCCTGGAATTTTACCAAACTTGGACTTAAGCTCCTTACAATCAAAAGATGGTATCTACAGGAATATTTTAGTAGTTTTTTCTTCATTTTTGTTGAGCCTGCGATTAACAGCAAAAGTAGGCGAGACACTGGGTTCAACGAAACCCTATGATTTTTTTTAAAGACATACGATTAAATTACATGAAACTAATCCTACCAAAAATGGATTCAATATGTTAAATATATATTTGATGATACAGGTCTTAGTTTTATATGGAACAATCAATTAGTTGTAAATATTGATTGGTTAAAGAGTATGGTTAAGAGGCGATTAACAGATCAGTACTATCAGCATTCAATTTGGTTCTCGCAGATACATATTGCATCCATGGGGAATACTATGCTTTATTTAAACTTGAGTTTGGTTTGGAACCATATTTGTTACGATTATTATCTAAGGACAGATATTATATATCTAAACTTCGATGTTTAAATTTGAAGTTAGGTATTTAGACGGGGAGATTGGCGGGTATCGCGAGGGAAAATAGAAGTTGTTTATAATGTAATGAGGGAAAAGGCGATGAGTTTCATATATTGTTTATCTGTAAAAATGCTGATGTATCTTCTCTTAGATCAAAGATTTTACCAAATTATTATGTAATGATGCCAAGCAAGACCAAATTTACTGGTTTGCTGTTTATATGTAACGTACACGTTCAAAAATAGTTATCAATTTTCGTACAGAAAATTATGAAATACTTATGAAATAATTATCTTATGTCTTTTATAATATATTACGTATTTGTGTTTCGTCTGTCCTGTCTCGCTATGTATTATCTTATGTTTGTAATAATAGTGTCCTCTGTACACGTGCATGTGTCTAAGGTTAGGAATAAAATCTTGACATCTTGAAAATCTTGCACTTCCAAAGCTTAAAAGTTTCATTCACTAATATAACATGCTTACGGCAGTGTTGTTGATTTCTTTCACAGAAACAGAAGAAGAAAAAAGGAATGAATTTAATCAAGGTACGTACGTACGCGTTATATATGATCATGCCAAACACAAACATACAAATGTAGATTAAGATATGAAATTTCTAACTGAAAGTATCTGAATATGTAAGAATGAGCAAACCATGCAAAAAGCAGAAATATTAAACATTTGTATTTTCCTCTTGATCATTATCAGCGTTTATATAGTCAAATCTTATAAAAAGTATATACTTATTATTTTAATGACATCAATGTGTCTTACATGTTTTTTCATATTTTTTTACAAGATACTACAAACATTTAACATATAGTGTCTTTATATAAAGCTTTGAAAAATTTGTGTAATTTTACAAAAACTTCGGCCAATTCTATGCGATATTATTCTTGTTGTGAGTAAAATTTAAGTAAGTAAGTAAGTAATAACCTTATTTAAAAAGGGGGACTCAATAAGCATTCACTTATCTACCTTGAGGCCATCACTAAGAAAACTATACAAATATTACAAAGATTACAATTTTGAACTTATTATGTATATGCAATATTCATGCTAACTATACATTGTCTTTAGAACAAGAGAAAATTAAATTCATATGTATTTACATCAAATACAAAATCATTACTTTAGAATATATGAGTGAGTTCAGTTATAAATCATTTACATTCTATAAATCTACACATCTTTCTTTAAAAGTGTCGCAGTTTTCACAACATTTTATTTCATTTAATAGTTTATTCCAAAGTATTGAGGAGCTATATGCGAAAGATTTCTTCATCGAATTTGTGTTCAAGTCGGGTGAAATAATGTCGTTTTTAAAGACACTCAAAAAATTCGACCCAGTAAGAATCTCATATCGCAATATTGTCACACAAAAACTGAAAACTGTGTAATTTTATTAAATATACAATCTAACAAGTACATACTATTCTATTCATATTCATGTTGATTTTCAGATGGTGTTCCATTTAGTCAAACTAAATTACATGTGATTTATTCGGTATGCATAGCGGGTCTATTCGTTGCTATGGCGATATGTTATATCTGCATTCATTGTCTAAAAGTTAGAAGGACTGAACAAACACAGGAACGTAACAATCAGCAAAACGAAATCCGGAATGCTCCAAATGTATCTTTAACAATTCACGAAAACATCGCAAGTGTTGAAAGCATTTACGATGAAATTGATGAAGTTGATCTGCAAGATGGTGATTTATTGCCTTCTAGACATAGTAACGTAAGTGACGAATCGAATTCAGATAACACTTCTGAGAGTGAAACGGAAAATATGCAGAATGACGATTATCTCAATCCTTACCAACCAATCGTTGAAGACTCTGATAAGCATGACTACAAGACTCTTAATGTAAGCAGCAACAATTTAGGCAGAAATGAAGACACCAACATAGTTCATAAGGGTAACGACGAAACTCCGCTTGAAAATGTGAACATGCATCAATATCTAGACGCTATATATCCAATAAATAAATACATAACGAGCAGTACGACATATGGCTCAAGTAGTCATTTGCAAACAAAGGTTAAGTATTCAGATATAGTCAACAAACACACTTATGAAAATCTTCAACCATCCGATCTATATCTTCGTCTTATAAATAAGGATAAGCAGAAAGAAGATAATGAAAGTGTGTCCTCGGTACCAATTAAGCGGTTGACGATTTAAACTTAGCATATGACAGAAAGAAGTTTTTTGTAGAGTCTGCGACTTTTGTCGCAGAAATCTCGAAATAGGAATAGTGATTTGATAATTAATCTCTCTAAAAAATTAGAATAAAAAGAATTAAAATCTGCAGGAACTATATATCCTATTCTAAATAACAGGAAATTGATATCTTTCAGAATAATATATGCGTTTTTAATTGTGTATTATTAGTATTTTGAACCGGAATTTATTATCAAAGGATATCTTTGTATGTATATATATAAAATTGAGAATGGAAATGGGGAATGTGTCAAAGAGACAACAACCCGACCAAATAAAAAACAACAGCAGAGGGTCACCAACAGGTCTTCAATGTAGCGAGAAATTCCCGCACCCGGAGGCGTCCTTCAGCTGGCCCCTAAACAAATATATACTAGTCCAGTGATAATGAACGCCATACTAATTTCCAAATTGTACACAAGAAACTAAAATTAAAATAATACAAGACTAACAAAGGCCAGAGGCTCCTGACTTGGGACAGGCGCAAAAATGCGGCGGGGTTAAACATGTTTGTGAGATCTCAACCCTCCCCCTATACCTCTAACCAATGTAGTAAAGTAAACGCATAACAATACGCACATTAAAATTCAGTTCAAGAGAAATCCGAGTCTGATGTCAGAAGATGTAACCAAAGAAAATAAACAAAATGACAAAAATACATAAATAACAACAGACTACTAGCAGTTAACTGACATGCCAGCTCCAGACTTCAATTAAACTGACTGAAAGATTATGATTTCATCATATGAACATCAGGCACAATCCTTCCCGTTAGGGGTTTAGTATCATACCATCATAACATATATGAGAAGAACATAACCCGTGTCATGCCAACAACTGTTTTTAGAATAAATGTATATTCATGTATATTTATAAGTACGTCTGAGCCAGTGACAACTCTACAACAGATTTATCCATCGGATCACAAGCAGTGATGGTGATACATGGCTGTGTACTTAATGTATATACTATACGTGCGTCACACAAAAAATTGTTGTATAAAATTAAGATAACAAAAATACCGAACTCCGAGGAAATTTCAAAACGGAAAGTCCGTTATCATATGGCAAAATCAAAAGCTCAAACATATCAAACGAATCAATGTTGACAATTGTCATATTCTTGATTTGGCCAGTACAGACATTTCAGTCTTCTGTAGAAATTTCAAATGTCTTTTTTTTAAATTAATAACTGGAAGTCAAATGTGAATGGGCATTTTTTAAATTTATATTTAACTTTTATATCAACACGATCAACAATCAATGTCACTATTCTATCAAAATGCTCGGGATTTTTATGTCACAATCCATAAAAGTTCCACAACAGAATTTTTCACAAAAGCTTTTTATACGATGAATGGTTTAATGGATTATTATGCCGCCAAAAATATTTATCACTAAAGCATGTAGATCTGAATCAATCGTACGTATATATTGTGTTGCGTTACTGAAATACTGTCTCATATTGTAATACGCTCGTTGCTAGCCCGTTTAAGGTAACACGATCGATACCGAATGGCATATCTTCCGATTTCCAAACTTTTTGGCACACGTGTTCTTTGAATCGAGTTGTATCGGAATATGAAATAAAAAATGGGGGTCTTGGTATTTTCATCCAGAATTGTATACTGAATCCAGATTCGTGATCATTCGTATAGAAACTCCGGCATATGTCACCATCCTTGTTTTTGAGATAAATGGCTTCAAAGTTGATTGATACCCTTAGAATTTGACCGAAAACGTCTGACGTTATAGTATACAAAATATAACTACTCAGAGATATGGAAAACAAAATATTTGTCGGAATCTGAATGGTGATTATTTTATTTTCATATCCCCTGTCGGGTTTCGTAAATTCCTAGTAATACAATATGAAATTTTACTGATAATATTCATTTCGTCCTGCACATGGAAATTTCACTTGCATGAATTAACATTAATCTCGTCTGATTTTCACACTAAACGAGCATATATGGTTACAAGAGCGCAATTATTTGTTTACATTTAACCGGCAAGTTCCAAGATGGTACTCAGAATAGAATCCTATACGGCTTCTGATTGGTTGATACAGGATTGGAATTACATTTAATCGAAAGCTTATCCAATTAGGTTTAAAAATTGCCGAAAATCATATTCACATTTTACGAAGTATAGAAAATATCTTCAATTTCTGCACGTCGGAGCCATTAAAAATATGCCTTTTTCATTAAGCGAAAAAAGTAGACGATTTTTTTCAACTGCATTTTAAGGCATTTTGAGCCGCATGACCCTATATTTTTTTTTGGTTGTAATGCAACACTGGCATTTCTAGTAACAGGACCTGCCACCCGTTTTTCGCTAGTTTGTGTAGTCTTCGAGAAAAAAAAAATACGGAACACTAGTGGTACCCTATGGAAAATGCATTACGAATAATTGCGCTCTTGTAACCATATACTTGAAACTTACTTGAACTGGTTGGTTCCACGTGAATCTTATGAAAATAGTTCATGCATAAATCACCGGAATTTGGTACACATTAAATTTACGTAAATTTTTTTAATAAGATTATTCAAATAATATCTTTATTCTAAAATTTAATTAAAATCATAAAAAAATACTTTCATATCTTTGTAAAGTTCGATTTGACGTGAAAATAATATGTGTGATTCATTTGAATTACTGAGTTTTTAACTCCATCATTTAAGACAATAATGGTGTCATTGCTTTATCCATGCAGAAATAGAGTACTTAAAAAAAATAATTTAGTTAAGAGTTTTATAATTGCTCGGTTTTTTATGGTTGTTTAACGTTCAGTGGCAAATAGTTCATGCATGTGCGGAACGATTCAGAAATTTTACTGTGATAATTATACTACACATACTTATCAAAACTTTCCAACGTTTACTAAAACTATAAATTAGAAATAAAGATACTCGTCCAATTAGCATTAGTCAATTTTCTTGATGTCATTAATTGGTTTTGATGTCGTTAAATGTCAAGATGTTGCTATCTTATAAATTGCATAACCCATATCTCCATTTATCATTCTAACCGCCAACTTTTGAAAAGATAACATGTACACAAATATGTTTTTGTTTTATTTGTACTTATACTTTTACAAATAAAGTCTCGTGTTACCCCATTTCCATGATGAGCAAGCGGTAACGTAGATATTTCTTTTTGCGTAAATGTTCGTAAACTTTGTCTATTTCTTTGAAAAATTAGAGGCAATGATTTAAATTTTAACAACTAAAGTTTCAAGTGAATTGTCATGATTGTAGGATTGATTGTTGGTTGCTTAGCGTCCAGTGGCAAATATTTCATGCATGTTCATAACAATAAATACAATAGGCAGGTTTCTAATAGAAGCCATCAGGGATGATGGCCGAGAAAATTTGGACTGACACTGGAAAATGAGGGTATATCGGATAGGGACAGAAATTTTGTCTTGCAACAGGCCACCTACGGACCCATCAAAGAGTTGTTGCAAGGGGTCTTAATTTTCAAAGAGCGTAGCACTCTATTTATCCAATGTTAAATCGGATTAAGGATGTACTTAGGTGAGGTTTTGGAAATTGGTGTCAAATGTTCGGACTCCTTGGTATTTTCCCATCAATACAGGGTAAAATATTTTGCCCCATAACACCCCTTTTTCTTTGTATAAAAGACTTCAATAGCTCATAAAAGGCCATTTTCCAAAGTTTGAGCAATTTCTTCATTTTTGTTCTTTGGATTTGAGACCCAAATAATACCAATGCAAATGTAAGGTAAAAGTATGAGTCAGCCTTTTCCCGCTTTTTTTAAAAACTCAAATATCTCGAAAAGGAGTCCATGACCTATCAATATTTTTAGCTTATTTTGTTCCTTAACTGGTACTCTTTCACAAAATGTAGTATCAATTTTAATTTCTTGATTTTTTAAATTTCACCTAAGTACATCCTTAAATGTTCCCATTCTGACCGGACGTGGCTACAAACTTGATACATCCCACGCAGACAAATGGACGCCCCACTTTGGATACATTTTGCCGCCCGGTCGGAAGAAGACCAAATGACCATATTTCTATTCCCTAGGCACCCGTGGGGTATAAATTGTAGAATAAAAAACAAAATATAAAAATTATGTATATTGTCAGAAAAATAAAATGTATTTGTACTCACTACGAAACAAGTGGAAAGCTCTGCGAGTCTCGCTTTTCATCGTGTTTCTAAGGCCACTTTTTTTTATTAGTTGGTTTACGGGATTCTTCTTAAAAAAGGAAGGGTAGGAGGTCGAAAAAAAAATAAAAATAAAAATTGGAATTAATGCTGTTTTTTTTACCAAAAATGGAGAGAAACAACAAACAATGACATTACTCTATATAATAGTGTATTATACTAACAATGTATGCAGATCGTTTCATAATTTGGTATTAATTCTTGCTGTTTTATTTTAAATTAAATGTGTTACAAGGAGTCAAATGTCAATGTAGATTGATGAAAGAAGATATATATATTAAATGTCCCTGATGAAAGGGAAGTGTCTTTTCCAATTGCATTTCTCTTTGTTCTGTGTATTTATTTATCAAATTTAGATCAGGGAGTGACAAAATTCCTCATAACACAATACAATTTTATTGAGGAAATACCATACGCGCTCTGCAGGTCATATGCCTTCATATGTGGTACATGAAAACATGTCCTTTTTAGGCTTTTTATGCTATTTTACACTGCTATAAGTATTAGCTTATATCTCGAAGTGTCCTGTGATTGTCCCTTTTTATAAATGTTGAAGTGATTTTAATTGTCCTGCATTCTATGACAGTAATACATGTTCTGATTTTGTGTTGGGATATTGTTCACCATACCCCATTTCTGTTCCATTAAATCTTAATGGGTACCGTGGGAAGGTATTTATATAATAAGGCCAATTAATGACACCCATCCCTGGCAGCAAGTTAAAAGATCCTTCCCTTTAGTGACGTCTGGCAAGGCTATTTAAAAACAAATCTGGGATGCCAGGAAGCCTTGCCAGACGTCATAATTATTTGGACAAGTACCTGTAATGGAACTAAAACAGCCCCTTTCAACGGGTCTCAGACTTTCTGATCAACACTTGAACCAAAGTTGACCCGCCGTCAACCTCACTGACTGTCTGAAACAGGGATTCAAACACGGGCACTTGTTTCTATCCATAGGAAGGTCGACTATCCATATAAATAGAACTTCTAGAAACAAGTGCCTGTGGGTTCAAACTATTGATGGTCCGACCTTCTGTCTGTATCTGTATCTGTATGTATACGTTGAAGATACCAATTCTGGCTTTTACTCAACGGGAGAGAGAGACACCTATTGGCGGTGTTGGAGAGCAGCCTTGAAGCTCTCAACTGTATCTGCGCATACAATACGGTCTTCCAGTTGGTTCCAGTGTAGGATACTCTTGACGAAGAAAGAGTTCTTATATGGATCGGTGTTGCTAGGAATAGTTTCTAGTGCCTTAGAATTGTTCTTCACTGAATTTGTCACTATATTGGCACTTACAAAATTGTCAAATGTTTTGGGTTTGATTTTCCTCTTAGGTTTACTTTTTACAAGAAAATCGTCGGGATTAATAGCTGGGACCAACCCCTCAACCACTTTGTACAGAAATACCAGCCGTTGACTTGTTCTTCTCGTTTGTAGATTGTCTAGTTCTAACTCGGCTAGCATTTTGGTGACTGACCCCTCTTCTCTAGACCTATAGTCGCCTGTAATGAATCTAGCTGCTCTGCGTTGTATTCTTTCTAATTGATTTATATCATGTTGTGTATATGGGTCCCATATTATGGCACCATATTCCATAGTTGATCGTACTAGTGATATATATGCGGTCTTTTTGCAATCTTTTGGGCAGAAGCGTAGATTTCTCCTCAGAAAGCCGAGTGTCGAATTGGCTTTCTTGGCTACATTTGAGATGTGCGTGGTCCATTTTAGGTCTTCTGATATTTGTAATCCTAGATATGGGTTGTGTTGGACTTGTTGTAGTACATGTCCGTCTAGGCTGTACATCTTCTGGCTTTTGTTCTTGATGCTAAGTATATAGCACTTCTTTGCATTGAAGCGCATGCCCCATTTAAACCAAAATACCCAAACGATCTCAAAAATAATTTTCATTTTTATTATTCATGACTGCGATGTTCAATTTGTTCAACCGCTAGATTTACACCGAAAATCTCCAACAATTAATGGGTAAATCTAAGTACGTAGTCTTTAGTCTTTACAAGTACGTATTGTAAAATCGTATCTGGTCCTCCATTTTCAACTGGTTCCTTTCACCGCATTAGATCATGATGAAACGTTGACCGAACAGGGAACCGCCTTTCAACTGGTTCCTTTTCACCACATTAGATCATGATGAAACGTTGACTGAACAGTGAACCGCACGGGATTTTCGAATCCACTCCGAGGGTATTCCGACTGGAAGAAGAAAGACCGATCTTTTTTTTATCATGTTTTTATTTTTATTTGTACTTCTTCAAACAGAAAAGGGTCGGCGGAATTAAAAAAAATCTTCAAAATCGTTTGTATTTTTATTTCAATATCGTGAAATACAGGGTCGGCGGATCCGTAAACCAACTAATAAAACAAAAAGTGGCCTAAGGTTCATACAAACACATTTTATAATACAATGTACATACTATACCAGTGCAGGCGATTTGGTGTCACGATATCTCAGTAGCATGGGTTCGAATCCCGGCGAGGGAAGAACAAAAAATTTGCGAAAGCAAATTGACAGATCTAACATTGGTGGGTTGGTGTTTAGACGAGTTGTATATATACATAATGTACACAGCCATGTATCACCATCACTGGCTCAGACGTACAAATATAATTATTTTCTGTGACTGTATTTGGTGGCACGATATCTCAGTAGCATGGGTTCGAATCCCGGCGAGGGAAGAACAAAAAATTATCGAAAGCAAATTTACTGATCTAGCATTGTTGGATTGATGTTTAGACGAATGGTATATGGGTTGATGTTTAGACGAGTTATATATCTATATATATATGAATATAATTATTTTCTGTGACTGTATCTTACATTAATTTGTAGGATCCTTTACTATAGATAATTTAGCTGATCTGTAACAATAACATCTTCATGCCTTATATATCATGTACTGTAGTACGCCGCTAGATTAAAACTGACGTGGAAAGGTAACACATGCCCACCGAAAGCTCTTTTATTGAGAGCCCAGGTGGTCGTGTGGTCTAGCGGGACGGCTGCAGTGCAGGCGATTTGGTGTCACGATATCACAGTAGCATGGGTTCGAATCCCGGCGAGGGAAGAACCAAAAATTTGCGAAAGCAAATTTACAGATCTAACATTGTTGGGTTGATGTTTAGACGAGTTGTATATATATATATATATATATATATAAGTCTGAAAATTACTCCAAACAGTGTTAGAGTTAGATTTTCTACTGACAATTTTTTGTTCGTCCCTCAGCGGGATTCGAACTCACACCTTTGATACACTACAGCACCAATCGCTTAGCCTCATGTCCAGCGCTCTAGACCACTCGACTACATCCGCTATATAAAAATATAACTTCAATAGTCGTAGTGTTACCTTGTCACGGAAGGCTAATCTAGAGATAGACATGAGACACGTGTTTTTTAAGCGTGTGTGGATGTTATATTATTATTTTTATACACAATGTATTTTTCATTTGTCAGTAGTCTAACTCAACAATTTTTATATATCATATGGGATCATGATGCATTTCATTATACAGTCACTAGAAATAAGTATATCATACAAACAAGTCTAAACAAGTGACAAACCATACAATATATATATATAACTCGGTTGATGTTTAGACGAGTTATATATATATATATATATATATATATATATATATATATATATATATATAACTCGGTTGATGTTTAGACGAGTTATATATATATATATATATATATATATATAACTCGTCTAAATGGTTGATGTTTAGACGAGTTATATATATATATATATATATAACTCGTCTAAACATCAACCCAACAATGTTAGATCAGTAAATTTGCTTTCTCAAATTTTTGGTTCTTCCCTCGCCGGGATTCGAACCCATGCTACTGTGATATCGTGACACCAAATCGCCTGCACTGTAGCCGTCCCGCTAGACCACACGACCACCTGGGCTCTCAAAAAAAAGAGCTTTCGCTGGCCGTGTGTTACCTTTCCTCGTCAGTTTTTAATCTAGCGGCGTACTACAGTACATGATATATAAGGCATGAAGATGTTATTGTTACAGATCGGCTAAATTATCTATAGTAAAGGATCCTACAAATTAATGTAATATACAGTCACAGAAAATAATTATATTTATAAGTACGTCTGAGTCAGTGACAACTCTACAACAGATGTATCCATCGGATATATATATATACATAGTATATTTATCAACACAAAGAAATAAAAACACTTCATTTTTACATGTACTAGTATATAAATCTACTTGTATACTTGTTCTAAAATTCCTTTTAAGACTGTGAAACTCCTCGGGCTTTTCCCGACGTCTAATATGTGAGCAATATGCCCCTCAGGGCATTAAAAGGCAACTATGTTAACTCTCTTTCAGTCGTTTTGTCTCCGAACTTGTACATGTACATTATTTCCAACACAAATCACACAAAAACAAGAATGTGTCCAAAGTACAACGGATGCCCCACTCGCATTATCATTTTCCATGTTCAATGGACCGTGAAATTGGGTAAAAAATCTAATTTGGCCTTAAAAATAAAAAGATCAACCAAAAGGGAACATGTGTACTAAGTTTCAAGTTGATTGGACTTCAGCTTCATCAAAAACTACCTTGACCAAAAACTTTAACCTGAAACTCGCACTTTTAATTTCTATGTTCAGTGGACCATGAAAATGGGGTCAAAAGTTTAATTTTGTTTTAAAATAAGAAAGATCATATAAGGAACATGTGTACTAAGTTTCAAGTTGATTGGACTTCAGCTTCATCAAAAACTACCATGACCAAAAACTTTAACCTGAAACTCGCACTTTTAATTTCTATGTTCAGTGGACCATGAAAATGGGGTCAAAAGTTTAATTTTGTTTTAAAATAAGAAAGATCATATCATAAGGAACATGTGTACTAAGTTTCAAGTTGATTGGACTTCTGAATCAGCTTCATCAAAAACTACCTTGACCAAAAACTTTAACCTGAAACTCGCACTTTTAATTTCTATGTTCAGTGGACCATAAAAATTGGGTCAAAAGTTTAATTTTGTTTTAAAATAAGAAAGATCATATCATAAGGAACATGTGTATTAAGTGTCAAGTTGATTGGACTTCAGCTTCATCAAAAACTACCTTGACCAAAAACTTTAACCTGAAACTCGCACTTTTAATTTCTATGTTCAGTGGACAATGAAAATTGGGTCAAAAGTTTAATTTTGTTTTAAAATAAGAAAGATCATATCATGAGGAACATGTGTATTAAGTTTCAAGTTGATTGGACTTCAGCTTCATCAAAAACTACCTTGACCAAAAACTTTAACCTGAAGTGGGACGAACGGACGGACGGACGCACAGACGAACGGAGACACAGACCAGAAAACATATTGCCCCTCTACTATTGTAGGTGGGGCATAAAAACCACACTATACCACCGAATACCCATGCAATCGTAAATTAATATGAATTTAAAATCTAAATGATTTCAAGATATATATCTAGATATGTCAGTGTCTTTCTGCCGTTTTGAATAATAGTTAGTTAGTCGTTTGCTTGTAAATTTCAAGAAAATATGTGTAACGGAACCAGTCTGACTAGAGCCAGCTGTCCCAACTATCAACTTGTGTTTATACGCAAGTGGATACTGTAACGGGACCTGAATTTTTTTCTACTTTCAAAACAAAATTTCATGGGGATACGGCGTGCACTATGAATAAGTATTTATTGCAAAAAATAAATCAAGAATAAAACAAGAATGTGTCCATAGTACATGGATGCCCCACTCGCATTATCATTTTCTATGTTCAGTGGACCGTGAAATTGGGGTCAAAACTCTAATTTGGCAATTAAATTAGAAAGATTATATCATAGGGAACATGTGTACTAAGTTTGAAGTTGATTGCACTTCAACTTCATCAAAAACTACCTTGACCAAAAATTTAACCTAAAACTTGCACTATTATTTTTATGTTCAGTGGACTGTGAAATTGGGGTCAAAAGTCTAATTTAGCAATTAAATTAGAAAGATCACATCATAGGGAACATGTGTACTTAGTTTGAAGTTGATTGGACTTCAACTTCATCAAAAACTACTTTGACCAAAAACTTTAACCTGAAACTTGCACGATTATTTTCTATGTTCAGTGGACCGTGAAATTGGGGTCAAAAGTCTAATTTGGCAATTAAATTAGAAAGATCATATCATAGGGAACATGTGTACTAAGTTTGAAGTTGATTGGACTTCAACTTCATCAAAAACTACCTTGACCAAAAACTTTAACCTGAAACTTGCACTATTATTTTCTATGTTCAGTGGACCGTGAAATTGGGGTCAAAAGTCTAATTTGGCAATTAAATTAGAATGATCATATCATAGGGAACATGTGTACTAAGTTTGAAGTTGATTGGACTTCAACATCAAAAACTACCTTGACCAAAAACTTTAACCTGAACGAACGGACGAACAGACGGAAGGACGGACAGACGGACGGAAGGACGGAAGGATGGAAGGACGGAAGGACGGACGGATGGACGGACGGACGGATGGACGGACGGACGCACAGACCAGAAAACATAATGCCCCTCTACTATCGTAAGTGGGGCATAATAAAGTGCCGGTCAAACTCAGTCTATTATGTATAAGAAACATAAATATAGATAAATTGTGCAGATGCTTAAATATTGGAGAAACAGAATATTTAAAAGTGAATAATACATTTTTAAAGGTTGAATATGAGCAAAAGCATTGCTGGAAAACGATAAAACAATATATGTCAAATAAGGTAACCGTTACGTAATATTGCATCAAAACTCTCGGCACTCTGCATCTAAAAGAAGTTACCGTTAAAAATGTCACATAGTTACCAAATTTTTTTTTTATTATTATTTAATCAATTTGTGATTGCAGAACCTGCTGCATTGGCTTGTATGTGTAAACGTTATTCGATAACGTCAGGAACAAGCGGCAATGATGCAGTAACTAATCATATGCACGTGGACAGGTTTATACTTATTAATTTGCATGTATTACTACTGTCTCATTGATAATGTTTAGAACATATGTTCGTTTTGTTCACAACACTTTTGGCTAGTTTGCGCAACCAGTTTTAGCAGTACCAAGGTTTATCTAGTACATGTGCAGTCTGGATGACATCCCATCATACTCCGAACTGAACAAACAAAGGAATCAAAATTTCGGGGCCTATGCGGTATGGACTATTTTCATCGTTGAATGCCGTACGGTTACCTGTAGTTGTTGATTTATGTGTCACTTATCTCTAGTAGAGAGTTGTCTCCTTGGCAATCATACCACATCTTCTTTAAATGTTGTTTGAAAAAGGTGCAGAGGTTCCTAACTTGGGACAGGCGCAACAATGCTGCTGTGTAAAACATGTTTTAAGATATCTCAAACCCCTCTCATACCTTTATATTAGCCAATTTGAAAGCAACAACTGGTTTTAGTAAAAATAAGTTCCTCGCTTAGCGTTTAGAATCTTACCATCGGAATATAAAAGGGGCGAAATATACCAGAGTGACATTCAAACCGTGACATAGATTAAAGATAAACTGAAAACGCCAAGGCTCTATAGAAAAGAAAACGACAAACAGAAAAACAATAGTACACTAGACACAACATAGAAAACTAGAGACTGAGCAACAGGAACCTCATACAAAATCTCGGGGTGATCTCATGTGATCAGGAAGCGGATAACTCGTATCACATCAACAACTGGTTTAGGAATAAAACGGTACCTCCCGTTTGTATCATATCATAATACAATATACGAGAAAATCATGTCCCCTTAGTTGGATGATCTGCATTATCACATCGTTGGCACGCATAACAGCCGATTGCATTTAGTATATATAGAGAAGAACAAAAAAAATTGCGAAAGCAAATTTACAGATCTCACATTGTTGGGTTGATGTTTAGACGAGTTGAAATATTATATATATAGGTAAAGGTAATATGTATATGTTTTGTTAGATGTACTACCCTCCTTTCAAATTAGCTTAGTCCTTCAGATAGATTGATTATCTGTCAGACTCCTAAAGGAGGATAGTACACCTAACCTAGTATAATGACTTCACGGTTCAGTTAGCAAGCAAGTTAACCAAACATCACTACCTTTACCTACACATTCAATGCAATGGGCTGTAGTTCTATGGATACAGTAAATTGTATTATTTCCGATCAAACCACATCCTTGTTAATTTCATATCAGTCAAAATAAATATGTCTCTAATTTTTCTGCAGATGTCCTTCTTTTGGTGCAATATGTTATTGTATATATTGTTTTGTTTTTAAAGTTGAATACTTTAAATGTATGTTATTCGATTTTTGTTTACAAATTCAAATCCTGATTGTCATAACACAAAATATTAATAGTATGTCACTATGTGACACAACATATCAAAATAAAAATATGCAATGACAAAAAGGTAATTAATATACATACAGGAATTAATTTAATTTCAAAGGGGTATTTTATTTATGACATTTGGTTTTTACTTTTATATATCCGTGTACATAAGATTTCAAAATGTACCTGGAAACTTAATTTTAAATAGAAGTTCCGTAATTCTAAACCGGAACATTACAGCTATAGATATATATACAATGATATTTCACAGAAGCTTCTTCATCGATTGATAGTTTAATTTGATATCTTTCTTTACATACATACAATATATGTCACTATATCATGTGAATACCAAGTAAACGTACGTACATTGTTTTTGTCTAAATTAATGTTTTATATTATATTATTATGTTCCTTCTTGATCCATGTAATATAAATGATAAATTGTCGTCTTTTTCTTTTCATTCTGCTGAAATTGAAAATTCCGAAGCGCTACGTACCTGGATAAACCTCCTTAACGAGTCCCCCCCCCCCCCCCCCCCCCCCCCCCAAACCATTTTCATCCTTTCCAATATTTAAAATCAAGGATGCACATGCAAGTATAAAAAAAACGTGATCAGGTTTATATCTAGTTGTTATTATGACTTCTATCTTTTTGTTCTAAAGTTGCTTGAATTTGTCTTCTTCTTACGGGTGTTCCTTTCGTTGTATCGCGTAATCATGGTAACCTAATCAAGAGAGAGTAAAAGACTGTGTTTGTATATATATGGTTCGTATCTGTCATATTCATTAATTTGTCGCAAACCATTTTGTTAAAAACTAGGTCGTTAGTTTTCTCAATTAAATTATATTTAAATTCTTTATTACATGTAGTTTACAGTTCGATCATCGGTGTCATTACAAAATTGAAAGTATTCTATATATATATATATATATATATATATATATATAGCTATTAAACAGACAGAGAATGTTCATGTTATGATATTGTCTCTGATTTTAAATGCAGTAAAAATGTATTTTCTTCAATTGGTCAACTGTTTGATGTTCTCAGTTTCAACTCAAAAGTTCATTAAATTTCAAAACACTTGATCGACACTGAGACTACTATAATAGTTATAGAATAGACCGTCGGTTTTCCCGTTTGAATGGTTTTACACTAGTAATTTTGGGGCCCTTTATAGCTTTTTGTTCGATGTGAGCCAAGGCTCCGTGTTGAAGGCCGTACATTGACCTATAATGGTTTACTTTTATAAATTGTTATTTGGATGGAGAGTTGTCTCATTGGCACTCACACTACATCTCCCTATATCTATATAGTAGTAGTCTCAGATCGACACCAGTAATATTTCCTAAAAAACTTTACTCTAAATTTAAGTTCCTTATATTTCGGACACACTAATATGAAATTGAATGCGTCTTCAATAAAGTGACGGAAAATTATACATATATACGAAGTGAAAACTCAATGCTTTGGTAGCGTCCAGTTGCAATTTAACTGCTATATATATAACGAATAAGAAGAAAGTCTTATTTTTGAAATTTTTGAATTTCTCATGTCGAAAGTCGTACGGTTGTTCATAGTTGCTTACTTCCACTACATTTAAACTATCATGCAGAGGCGGATCCGGGGGGTGGTCATCCGGTGCCGGTGACCACCCCCTGGGTTTGCAAAAATGGTGCACCTTGAACATTTTGAAAAATAAATTCGTCGATCAAATCAATTTGTCTATCATAAAGTTGTCATTACTTACCTTAACGAGGCTAAATACATGTACCTTGACAGGTATGTTTATACAATGAACATGTAATCAACAATCGCTAATTACTTGGTCGATTTCTTTGATGTTAAGGTGTAAAAATATGAAGAAACAGTCCTCAATCTTAGATGTTTTTAGCAGGTAATTTATACTTTTTTTACATTACGTTTATCTAAATTTTTAAGGTTTGTATAATAACTTTTCTCGACAAATAATATTTTTTTACTGTAATGCCAAAATTCAAAAATAATTTTAAAGTTTTAAAGTCACATAAATATTCTATATTGAATGAATACCCCCGTTCCATCATCTGTTTGTCTAAAAGTTTCGTTCATTCCAATTTTTTAGTAACTTATACCCTCTTTCCTTCAGGAAACGCCACAAATCAGCCCCCTCTGAAGTACCAACGACTTGTAATGGACCTAGCATTGATACGAATAAAAGTGATCAGATTAAAGAAACAACCCCCGACTTACATATAAGTACAAACGACATTGGTTTTGTAAAACAATCAACACGTAAATTAACAAACGAAGAGAAATTAAATTTGATAAGAAATCATTTCCAACCTGGAATAAACTATAACTTTTCTATAAAAAATATGCAGGAAAGAACAGACTGTTTCAGCTGAATTGGCTAAATCGCTACATGATGGGGATGGGCTAGTGTACTCACCTTCACAAGAAGGACCTCACTGCATATACTGTGCTCTGTTTGGGGTTGATAGTTTGGGAAAAGTATCATGCAAACCACTAACTAATATGGCACATGCAAGTACAAGACTTAACGATCATTTCGGCCGTGATGAGAAATCATGTAAAAAAAGTCATACTGAAGCTAGAGCAAAAGCTCAACTTTTTCTTGACAACATTGAGCAAAGGACTACTGATATTCAAACATTTATTGATAAAGCAATGGATGAACGTATAAAAGCAAACAGAACTGTTTTGAAATCTATATGCAAGTGTGTTTTGCTTTGTGGCAAACAGAATCTTCCTATAAGGGGCCATAAAAAATTGAATTTTAATTTAAGATTTCAAAAGGTGACCACCCCCTAATAAATTCCTGGATCCGCCCCTGCTATGGTGGATAGTTGTCTCATTCACAATCATACCATGCATAATTTCTTGTTTTATATAGTAATTAGAAATACCTTTCAACAGGTATAAACACTTGGTCCAAGTAATCCGTTATCATTATCAAAGTTTTTCATCTATAAATTGGTCAAAGAAAACAACTGTGCTGTGGTTAATAAATCCAGTCCTGTGACATCCAATTTACCAGAAAAAAAATAGAATGCAATTCTTTTCCACTTTCTTTGATGGTTGTCACTATAAAAATACCCTCATAAATTTGACAGAGAAAATATGTACAAGAAAACTTTGATATTGACAGCAGTCACAGCTGTCTTTCTTAGTACATTTGGCTGTACAATATGTTATCTTACTTGGCCAGTCTTATTTACGCAACTAGTTCTGTTTATTACAATTTTCTTTTAATAAATTGTAGGATTTTTTTTTTATATAACTCACTACTATATAGTTTGACCAAAGATTTATGCTGATAATTGGTAGAATTAAAAGTGGGCAAACCAGGAGTATATCGTATTGAAAATATGTCAGTACAACAAATGTCCTTCGATCGTCAGCCTCAACATGCAGACACATACATGTTTCAGTCTGGACACATGCAATCTCACGTTGTCCCAAACGCAATCTGAAAATCTTTCGTGTTTAGATGCACAGTTACTGTTGAAGTTTTTAACCATTATATTTAAAGTTATACAATCTATAGCAAAATTTAATATTGCATAAAAAACTTGTTAACATGTTAAAAAATAACAAACGGTTGTATTATGTTTGCATGATACATGTACAGTGTGGTTGTCAAACATATCTTGAAAGTTTTGGAAAATTTAACACCAGAACTTTAACTGATCTCCATCTAAAATTCTGTCCATTTGCAATAGATGCTAAACAAAAGACCTGAGATGCGAGTAGTAATTTGGGTGCTTTCATGACGAATAACGTACGTTAAAAACTCTTGCAAAATGACATTGACAATAATTTTTGGTGCATGAAGATACAATGTACACTTTCTTTTACATGTTAGACGATAAAAAAATCGACTGATTTTTACGCATCATGTTAAATTTTAAAAAAAATGACGCTAACGATAAATATTTGAGACCTCTGACGAATCACGATAATGTTTTACTCAATTTGACGCTAACGGTAGCGAAAAATGACCGTTTAACGCCGGATGGTAAAGATCATTACTACCCTCTAAGATGGTTTATATGAGAGGCAATTTAGCTAAAATTGATATAGATTTTTGAAACCGTTATCATGGTAATGCTCATATAAAATTAGTAATTTTGTGAAATTAAATAAAATCCCCTAAAGTTCAGAAGATTTTTATAAACACTGAATTGATAAGTGAAAAGAACATTTATATTAACCAAGTTAGTTTCCTTTCTCAATGATTATAGGTATTTTTGTTTTTATATTGATTATACCGTAAAAGTTGATTTTCCTGTTTGAATGATCACAGCCTTTACACATGAGGCCCTTTGTATAGCTTCGGCTGTTTTGTGTTAGCCAAGGCTCAGTATTGAAGGCCGTACTTTGAACTACAAAGGTTTACTCAGTTTACAAACTGTGGCTTGGATGGAGAGTTGTCTAATTGACACTCATACAACATCTCCTTATACCTATTTTTATTTTCGGTCAACTTTGCCGAGGAGTTTATTGATTCAAGTATCAAAATCCGATGATTTCATTCCTACTCCTATGGTATATACATCAGCAGGGACATCTGTTGTATATATGTGTCTGATATAAGTAGGCATATATATCCAAATGATGCATAATTGTAATCAATGAAACTGAAAAAAAAATATTCTTAATTTATTGAATAAGATATGATATATAAATTGACGGTTTATATGTTTTATTAAGTGTATTTATTCTATTCCGCAACTGCTGTAATTATCAAAATGAAAAATATCTATATCTGGACCTAATCATCTTTTGCTGAGCGAACGTCCAAGAAAGCACCCAGCACATGAAACGCGAACGTCCAAGACGACACCCGACACCTGAATTAAGAAATCGTTCCTTTCTTCTTGATAAATAAAATGTAATCTTTCTATTATTCATTTAATAAAGAAATATAGTTACCTCCCTTCTCATCTAATAGAACGGAAAAGAGTTATTTTGGCAGACGATACCAGTCATTGTTTACGTGCTCCTGGGAAACAAACAAGCTTCAAAATAGCAGCGCGAGGACACATGCTATTTAAATTGAACTTTAGCAATATTATCATTATGTAGAGGTAAGTACATGGATGCCACTGTACCCTCGCAGTTTTCGAGGGGTTCTTCGGATATCGGAGGCATTTACCAGTACATACATACATACAGAGGTACAGTATTAGTCAGTTCACTACATTTTTTATTGAATGGTCAAAATTGGCGCATAGGTCGCAGGAATGTATTCGAAAAGCGATTTATACCACTATTAATTCATGGCGTGTAGCTATAATTTTGGCCGTGGGTATACATCATATTTATTGACCTCAGCTGGCTATTTTGATGGGATTTTTCAATTAGACTATTACTATATATACGTTTTGAAATGAAATAGAATTTATGCAACTGATATTTTGCACATAATTTCATTTTATTTTCCCTCAAATTGTTATTTAGCTACACGACATGTAAAATTTGATCTATTGTCATGATTGTGGGCACAAAAAAATACTTATGAAAAATCTAATCTTGTACAATTAGAGTAAATGATATCACTGAACAATCGATTAATTCTTTTAAAATTGATGTACAGTGTACTTAAAGGGGCACTTAAGCTACGAGAAATATAAAAAATCTAAAGTTTTTTTTTTGTTCAATCAATAATGAAAGTGAAACAGTGAAAAAACAATTCGCTTTTTGCACCCAAAAAGGTTCAATTTTGTCAAATTACGCTAAGAAACATTGATAATATAGGTTTTCACTTGCAAGTGATTGAGTCGACCTCTTTAAATCTGTATTCATGTGAACTTCAATTTAACCCCTAGCTAGAGATTGACAATGCATGCATTGTGATGTACTAGTTATTTAAAGAAAAATAATGTCAACAATGAAAGTGAAACTAGGGTAAAGCATTTGTTTACTAATTCGATGCACATAAAATCATTCTTATACGGTTAAAAGCAATGAGAAACATCTATTTTTAATCTATAAAATAAAATCAAACAGACCTATAAAAATCCAATTGCATGTGTTGGTTCAATCTATCATATTTTTTTATTTATGTTTACATCACTTCATCTGAGGTCAAATCGATAGTCAATTAGATGGCGTCTGGACTAAAATACACACGAAACGAACCTATATTTTATCTACCCCATGCTTATCTGTTAACTGTTTATTTTAGACTTTTGATAGTGTGGATAAATGTTTTACATTGTAATAAATCAAATATGAGAATTTGAGTCATATCGGTGACCGTGAATTTGACAGCTAGTGCCCCTTTAAAAGAGGAAGTCACTTAGTCCAAATAATTATGATAATTTGAAAGACTATTTTATCATTTTCCTGCGATGCATTCCTGAGAGTGCATCAAAACAATGGAAAAAATTGCATTTTTTAGTTATTATCTCAAGTCAGAGACATATGAATACATGCACATGTCTCTGCTCAAGTACATATATACATGTATCTTGAATATTATTATAGATAGAGATAAACAGCAGTTGTGTTCAGCAAAGTAAGATCTACAAATAAATCAGCATGTCCAACATGGTCAGTTGACCCCTTAAGTAAACAGTAATATTTTACGAAAATGTTCTCCTGTGGAAAGCTTAACTTGATATATAGATCTTTGAAACCATTATCATGGTTATAATGTTCATATAAAATTAGTAATTTTGTGAAATTAAATAAAATCCCCTAAATAACCATGATAACCATGATAACTGAGACAATTTTAATTAAACTTAGCCACAAATATCATTAGGTTATCTTGTTTAAGATATTTGTAAGGAAGCGGAACCCTGCTTATGCTGTTGTTAATGTTTTCAGTGTGATAACTTTAGGTTGATCAACTACTACAAAATGTTGGATCGCTATGTCTGACTTTTGGGACAAAAGCTGCAGGCTCAACAAAAATGGGACAAAAAATCAATAATTTTTACTCTAAATACAAGTTTTGGATTGTAAGAACCTTCTATCCAAGTTTGGGTAAAAATCCAGGATGGTTTATTGAAAAACATTAACTGGCTAAACTGCAGACTGTATGTTACGTGTTAACCATTGTTAACTGGATGTTAACTATGTCCATTTATCAAATGTTTATAAGTACTGTAATATACCAATAAAAAGCTTTTTATTGTTTACAAATTTCCTTCTAGATCATTTAGATGTACTAAATGTAGCTTTTGATCATAAACAAGCTTCTTTCCAAGTTTGTTACAAATCAAGGATAGTTATTAAAATCTTTAAACCTTATCCACAGAGTGAATTTTCTGTTAACCATTGTTAACTGGCAGAAAAACTAAGTCCATTTATTAATACATTTGTTTTTAAGTAAAATATATATATGGCTAAACAGGATTGATTTTTTTAACACATTAGATTTACTTCTTGATATTATCTTTTGATCTTAAGCAATCTTCTATCTTATAAGTTAGGTAGAGATTCAGGATAGTTTAAGAAAGCTATTAACATGATTAAAGATGCTTGTTTTCAATATTTATCTAACTTTTCTTTCAAAGTAATTTAAGTAATTAATTACAGTTGCATTTGGTAATTGGAAAGTAATTTTAAATTACATTGGTAAAAAAGTCAAATTAATGTAATGTGTAATTTAATTAAAGATATTGTTATTGTACATGTATGTAATTAATTACTTTCAAAAGTAATTGTACCGGTTTGCTGCTAAAAATAAAGCATCTAGCAGTAAAATGCAAGTTTTTTCTATAATTTTCAGAAAATTGTTGACAGAATGAAAAGCTCTACCAACTGTCATGTTAAAACTGTTAGACAAGTTCTTGAAGGACTAATTGTTCATACACTTTATAAATTTTACCATTTTTTAAAAATTTTGGCCTATATCATTGATTATTACATGTATTATGAAAACTATGATATTTAGAGAGAATTTTTTTACGTTGTGCCAATTATATCTGAGTGTATGATAGATAAATAAACAGTTTTTAAAATCACAAAAATGATCAGCAAGGCAATTAAGACTCAAAACGATGTGTTCAATTAAGCTATTAGCCATTTCAAATACCGTAATAATTTATATATATCTTTTAACATGTTTTAGCAAATTATCAAACCTATTTCCGGTAATACCATTCCAATCTAACAACCTCAGTCTATACAGCCCATTCCACTCTAACACCCTCAGTTTATACAGACCATACCTATCTAAAAACCCCAGTCTATACAGACCATTCCCATCTTACAACCTCAGTCTATACAGACCATAACTATCTGACAACCTCAGTCTATACAGACCATTCCAATCTAACAACCTCAGTCTATACAGACCATACCTATCTAACAACCTCAGTCTATACAGACCATACCTATCTAACAACCTCAGTCTATACAGACCATTCCAATCTAACAACCTCAGTCTATACAGACCATACCTATCTAACAACCTCTAAAAATGATACAAATTATTGCCGATATAATTAGTACACTGGTCAATGCACTCTTCATAGAAGTGATCTAAAGCTAAAGAATATATAGAGAGAAACTAAACAGACTAAACTTCTAAAAGATCATTAATTTAACATGTTTAAGATCAACAAAATGAGAATTTTGTCATGAAGTTGCTCGTCTACAATGTTTGTAAGTGTCCTTTGTTTGATATGCACATAGACCAAGCCCTCATGAGCAACACAGGCTCTTAAGATCCTCTTGTTTCTGAAATAAAAACAAGGAATTATTTGAGTCTGGAATAATTTTGAATTCTAAAAAATTGAAGTGAAAAGTATGTTGAAAAAACTAACCCATCTAATGCAGGTACCTCGCTAAGTAATGATGTTTTTATCCACAACACATTTTTTTTAAAGATTTTTTTAAAGATATAGGGCAGATTTTACAGTATTGTGTTCTGTCTCCTACTTTCATGTTGCTAACGTGACAGAGACAAAAATGAGTAACGTTAGCGACATTTGGACATGTCACATGAGCAACAACATCTTTAAAAGTTCAAATGTATGCACACAGTGATGTTTAATATATGCCTGGAGTAATAAAATTGTACAGTCTGGTTTAGAATTTCTAAATATACAGAATGTCATTTGCAGGTGTACTTTATATCAAATGAATACACAAGAAACCAAAAAATGAGTAACGTTAGCGACATTTGGACATGTCACATGAGCAACAACATCTTTAAAAGTTAAAATGTATGCACACAGTGATGTTTAATATACGCCTGGAGTAATAAAATTGTACAGTCTGGTTTAGAATTTCTAAATATACAGAATGTCATTGGCAGGTGTACTTTATATCAAATGAATACACAAGAAACCAATTCGCAATAGTAACATTAGCAACATCTACAATCATGACATTACATTTTGTTGCGAACGTCTTTTTGGTGGACGGAATACATTTAAGGTCCTCTTGTAACGATATTACATACAACTTACCTTCTTTGCTTCCCCATCATGTGAAGGAACTGACTCCAAATCTATTTCTGCAAAGGGCGATATCGTAACTCCTATACAGGAGAGTTACAGATCTAAATATATGTTGCTCACGTGACACTGATTTGGACGGAAACGTCGAGCAGTAACGTTCGCAAAAAATAAAACAGCCAATGATATTGATTCCTCAAGTCCTTTGAACCCCTTACGTCATCCAAATTTAATATGATTGCTATTTTCAATTATTTATAAAACCCGGGATAAAAATAACTACAATGGGCTGTCTGAGAACCATTAAGAAAATTGCGATCGTGACATACCACAATGGACGGAAAAGACGTGACGTTAGCAACAATATTATTAAATTACCTTTTTTAGCCTTTACCAATAAAAATCTGCCTTAAAGTTATGATTAAAACACAAAAGAAGACTTTTTATTAAAATAGAAGTCCATGTTATTAGGCTCCACTTATAAATAATACTTCAAAATTCCACTCCAAATAAGCTGGATGTCAGTAAGTAGGTCATGATGTCTATTCCATGTCCAATATTTTGAAATTGAAAATCCTCTAATTCTAACAAAAAACACAAACACAGAGTAATTTTTATTTTTATTTACTCAGAAAGACACATTTTATTCAATACCATAATGCATTACTCCATTACACAGTCTGTTTCACAGTTTCAGCAATTGCTTTTTTGATGGATACAAAAAAACAATATTTCCTTCTTATTGTAAAATCTGCCATAGACAATGTAACCTGCCTTAGTCTGACACCTGATTATTCCAACATCTTACTTTAAGCAACACATTTTTATAGTCCCAATATACATGAAATATGCATATCCTTGCAGAAAAAAACTGACACCCTGCTTTATCTGACATTTTTTTGTGGTTCCCCAGTGTGTCGGATTACGCAGGTTGCACTGTACTTTTTCAATCTGCTGATAAAAAATTAAAATAACTAAAATAGCATTTAGTAAGGAAATCTTGCTATTCCATTGATTGTGTGAAATAGCATTTAGTAAGAAAATCTTGCTATTCCATTGATTCTGTGTTCTAAAAATATTTTATTATTCCAATTCTACCTTGCAACATTTATTATTAATGATGTATAGGTTTTTATTTATGCTCAAACATGCAAATGATTTACATGCATTGGTCAAATTCTTTACAAAAAAACCCAAAACACTTCCAATTCAAAGATACAGTAATAAATCTATAACTATAACATGAATTTTATGTGTGAAAATCAATATTCAGTATGTACAATTAAAAAAAAATCCTACTTGATATAGCCTGATTAAACAGAAATTATCTAGAACATAAAAAGAATATTGATAAAACTAAGACATAGATATAATTTCCACCTTGTATAAGATGTAGGTGTACATGTATGAGATATCTTCTTCATGATATATATATAAATACTATTTTATAAGAGGGTTTTTAATATCATTTGACATTCTGTGGATAAAATGATGCTGTTATTTGCTCTTTGGGTGGGTTACTGGTTTCTCTTTGACATATTCCCCATTTCCATTCTCAATTTCAATATCAGAATTATTAATGGATCAATAATAACAGATTAAAGTAAAAAAACCAAATGATCTTCTATTAACAATGAGTAAGTTCAGAGAACCTAGAACAGGCTATTATTTGAATGTGGAATTATTTTTAACTATGGAATCTGCATAATTTCTTGTGTTTGAAATTTTTGATAAATTATTTCATGTTTATTCTGTATCATAATCATGATAATGTTGTGAGCGCCAGCGATGCATAACAATTTCCACACAATGTGTTTTGTATAGATAGTGTACATTCTTTTGAAAATGTGCTATCTTCTTTGTACCAGAAAGTGCAGTGCACTGCACAGAACATTATAATACATGTACATGTAATACAGAATAAACAGGGAATTAATTAAAAAATTCAAGCACAGGAAATTATGCAAATTCCATAATTAAAAATAATTCCACATTCAAATAATAGCCTGTTCTAGATACAATAGCTTTACTAGCCTTTGAAATTTGATTCTACAATTCAGTTTTAATGCACAGGCTTGAAAAATATTATGAAATATGTAAGAATTTTACTTGCAAGCTTTAATTTATTTTTGTTAATTATCTGGCTTCATGTATGGTACCAAGACCTGTATCCATTCAATAACAAGCATATGATGAAAGTGCTGGAATGAAAAAAAAAATACTAAAACAAACTTGTTGCCTTGCTTCATTTGTGTACATTTTTCACATAACAACAAAATATGGAAATGTTTCATACAGTTTTAAAATAGAGTTATTTCCCCTGATACAAGTAGAACAACAAAGGTTTACAAATTAGAATCAGTAATGAAATTTTGGCCTCTGTTGACAATTTTTTCTCCGAGTAATAAGCTGCCTTATCACCCTCTCAGCTATGTGCTATTTATGTAATATCAAACAAATACATTATTTTTCAGGGACACTTTGAACACAGTCACAACATAAGATGCAATGAAAGCGAAGACTTTTTTTGATGTAGATAAACCAAGTGAGAAGCTGAACATATCTAATGGCACATTGCCAGGTATAAATGAAGAGGCATCAGATGGAGAAGGAGACAATACTGGTTTCTTAACAGCCGTTAGTTCGGCAGTGAAATTTCGGAAATTGAGAAAGAGGCATTTGAAGAACAACCCGTCAATAAGAAGATTTGAAAGACGCTATACCGAATTAGGTTGGTCATATATTATAGTGGAGTAATTTTAAATCTTGTTTGAGTCCTCTGATCAGACTAGAAAAATGAAATAGAAAGGAAAAGGTATGATCAGGATACTTTTTGACCCTATGCATTTGAAAATCAAAAAGGATTTACAGGCAGATTTAGGGGGGAGCCCAGGGGGCCCGCCCCCCCCCCCCCCCCCCTTTTTGGGAAAAAATTTGGTTGCTTATATAGGGAATCACTGAAGCGTGAACAGAGGGGATTATATTTTAATCTATCAAATATATCCTTCAGATATTATTGCAATTATGGGGGTCAAGTAATTTAATTTCTGTTGAGCATGTTTAGTGGAGATGATGCCTGATAGAAAATGGAAAATAAACAGCATTTAATAATAAGGTTAACTTTTTTCATCAATAATTGGAAATTTCCAGAACTTTTATCACCAAAACAAACAATTTGCTGTCAAATATTCAATTCAGTTTAAATTTTAGGTATATATATACATACATTGTGTATACAATTCATGGTATTTAAAAAGTTGTAAGTATTTAAAAATCATATTTAAAGTCAATATTTATACTTCAAAGATCATGGTACAAATGTATTGGTGATTGGTCAAGGTTACAGTGAATATAGACTTAAACTAGAGCAAATATCGAGTTTCTTTTTGATAATTCAAGACTTTTACATGAGATTGGAACTACTTTGATATTAAACATGTTAAATATATGTTATATCAAATTACATAAATTATTGAGGGTGGATAGGACCTTTATCGGGACTCCGGGGTCGGGTGTTTTTAAGCTCGGGATTTCTGGATTGACCCTTTCGGGATCCGGAAATCCTTTTTTTCGGATTTCAGGATGTCGGGATTTGCTTTATTTAAATTCGGGACCTCGGGATTTCGTTTTTTCAAGTCCGGGATTTCGGAATCAAGACCCCTCCTATCCCCCCTCATTATTATATTATTCGAGATGGCTTGTAAAACTAAGATTTATTGGCAGTAATTGACCACAGCTTTTTATTATTAAACACAAATTTAAATATGTACACATATAGATTCAACGATATATATTATTCAACTAGATAGATTCATAGATAACTAGATTCATAGATGTATAGATCATTTTTTGGTTACCTCTGGCAACCTACAGATAACTAGATAGATAGATATATTTAGATAGATAGATGTATGATCCTGGGATACAGCGATCAACTAACTTAGCTGTTGGATCCTGGAATACAGCGATCCACAAAATGTACTTTATCACTAAAATATAGACAACTGTAACTGTAGTTTATCACACGCAGCGAAGTTGCCAAATACATTTTTCACTTTTTAACGATCAAATGTGTCTAAACATCCAACATCTAACGTCTGACTACTGCAATTTTTGACATCACATGGCAAATCATCAATGGAGAAGAATTTTTCATACTGGAACTCTAACTACTAGTAAATACATGTACCTGAAAATAAAAAAGAACAAAAGAGCAGTACCCAAACAAAACTACATGGTTTAACTATATATAGGGGAGGGAGGGCGGGTATTTTCAAAATACTTCTCTCTGTAATTATATACGTCTGCTCACTTGCAGCTCAAAGTTAAAAAGAACGCTAACGTCAAATTGACGTCACCACTATACATCTTACCGACTTCATATGAGTTTATAAAGGAAAGCACTGCAACGGACGAGATTAAAACTTTTCACTAGAATAACTGAATTTATGTATATTACATAAATTCTATTAAGTTTAAAGAACCCTCCCTGCACGCTATGCTTCATATTGTTTAAGATTGAAGATGAAATTCATTTTCTTCTTCAGTGTCCTGTTTTAGAAAATAAAAGATCTGAATATATACATGATATAGATTACTTAAATAAGATTAACAAAAACTTTAAAAGCCTCCCAAATAAATCAAAATTAATATGGTTAATGTCATCTGAGGATAATGTTATAATTAAAAAAGTAAGTTTATTATTGTGTACTTTATTCAAAGAGAGAAAATCAATTCTAGATACAGTTTAGTCACAGGTAGTTTGTCCATCTATATTATATTGTAAAACTATATATATATATATCTTTTCTGCAGAAATTAATTGGTTGAAAAAGACTTGACTTTGTTTAATTGTTAAATATCAATGTAATCACTTGTATGAAATTGAACTTAATTTTACTGCTCAAAATATTGGGCGTCATAATTGACAATAAAAAACTTTGTATTGTATTGTATATTGGTATTTAAATAGATTGAGGCGTAAATGTCAATGCTTTACAAGATCAGCTTGATAAAAAATTTAGTTCTATTTCCTTTCTCATGTCTATATTCATCAACTTGAAACATTTTTCTTTTTTCTTTCTTCTATACATTTGAATTTTTGGTTTAGTTATTTTATAATTATAATTAATTGAAATACATGTATGACTGGAGGATGTCATTTTTTCTGTAGAACAAAAAAAAAGATATAAGGATGAGAAATAATCTCATTTGAACTTTGGTGGATATTTGTCTCATTGGCAATCATACCACTTCTCCTTATATCATCAATAATTCCTCAGCAAAACAAACAAAGCAAATTGTATATTTTGTATTGAGCATCATTCATGTCATTAGTATTTTCTACAAATCATTATGACACAAATTACTAAAATAAATAGTGTATTGGACATCATTAAGATTTTTATAAATCATTGTTGACACACATTACTATTCTATTGATTTTTAATGCCAATTGTTTATGATTCTGAATTATTGAGATTCGAATTTAGAAACCTGTCCATAGGATTGATTATAATCATGATCATGATAATGGAAAAGGTAAAATTGGGTTTACTTATATCATGTATATAACAATAAGTATTTTGATATACATGTATCATAATTATTCAAATGTATGAGGGCCATTGAGGGGCATTTTATCATTTCTTCCTTTTTGTAAATTTATGTCATTTTTCTCTATTCTTAATTTTTGGCTCATTTATTTGTGGTCTTGGGTCATAATTCTGTGTTCTGCAAACCCCATATTGGCCCCTCATTCACTACTACATGTACCTGTGTACTGATGGTCAATTTTGAAGAATATGGAAGAATGTATAAGTTCATATTCACATACATTTGAAAAAGGTTTGATATTTTCTTATTGTATATATTTTAAAAAGTTGTAATTTTGTTTATAATTGATAAAAAAAACTTAGTTGTGATGTGATGTGTTGTACTTCTTGAGGAATTTATTAGTTTATGAAAGTTAAGATTTTATATTAATTTGACTATATGAATTGAAATATTTGCATAAGACAATTTAGTCTGATAAGGAGGATATAATCACAATGATTTAATTCGCAATTTGATTTTTTTTAGATGAATTAAACAGGAGTTTTCTCATCACAAAAATTAAAATTCTAGTCTAAGATGATAAAATCGCAATAACAGATACTGTTATAATTTCTGAATATATACAGTACTTGTATAAGACATTTTTGCCTGATATTGAGGATATGACTTTATGTACGCAGATGTTTGGCCCTTGAAATTGCAATTAATTATTTGAATTATTTAAATCTCAATGTATTCTGAATTATGTAAATTTTACAGATAAATAAAAAGCCAATGCAAAAGGATTATTCAATTTGAACACTTCATTAAAGCAAAGCCTGAACAGAAACGTATTTGAGTACCTTTGCTTATGAAGCAATTTTTTTTTAATTTCTATAGGACCTCTATTGAAGCCAGAACAGAAACGTATTGACCACATTCTACTTTATGATAATAAATGATTATCTTTGCTTATGAAGCAATCTTTATAGCTGACTATGCGGTATGGGCTTTGCTCATTGTTAAAGGCCATACAGTGACCTATAGTTGTTAATTTCTGTGTCATTTGGTCTCTTGTGGAGAGTTGTCTCATTGGAAATCATACTGTATCTTCTTTTCTTTTTTTGTAGGACCTCTATTGAAGCCAGAACAGAAACGTATTGACTACATTCTACTTTATGATAACAAGTACTCAAAGGATGAAGAAGATGAGGTCAAGCGAAAACATCTAGAGGTTAAAGAGTCCAAGAGAGAAAGATTTAAAAATGCCATGAAATTGGAGGGATTTCTCCTTCAAGAAGAAATAATCAGGAACAATGTATTTATCAAGATTCACTGTCCATTCAAAAGGTTGTGCGCTGAAGCAGAAATGGTCAAACTGGAAATGCCAATTAAAGATGTAAGCTTAATAAATATATATTTATCATGTCTATGTATAGATATAGGTTGATTTCTTTAAGGCACTTTCTATACATATATGTACTAGATGTAGTCTTCTCATATCTTATAGAGCATATATCAGAGTGGCATCAGTTTCTTTCTGGATTAATTGCCAAAACCTAAACTTTTTAATAAATGATATTAACGCTTCTTTGTAAACACTAGTACATGTACCGGTAATAATAAATATATAGATGTGGTGTGATTGCCAATGAGACAACTACTTTTCACCAAAGTTCAAATGAAGTGGGGGTAAGTATTTATAGGCAAGACAGCATCTACCGTACAATAAAGATTTAAGACTGATGATAAATCCCTTTCCTAGCCTAGGAGAATAAATTTGAAAATACATGTTCTATTATGTAGATATAAGAAGATGTTGTATTAGGGCCAATTAGACAACTCTCCATCAAGTCACAATTTGTAAAGTAAACCATTATAGGTCAAAGTACGGCCTTCCAACACAGAGCCTTTGCTCACACTGAACAGCAAGCTATAAAGAGGGTCTCATTGGGGCTTCTGATCCCGGATCACGCTTACTGTTTTGTCAGATTCCTGTATCCCAATTACACTATGTACGTCAGCAATTCTCATTTTTTTTGTAATTTCCCGTGTCCCGCTAGACTTCATATCCCGTTTTCACAGCACAATAATTTGATTTTCACGTGTCACGCTTACAAAAAATCGGCAATCCCTCGTCACACTTAAACCCCAATGAGACCCACTATAAAGGGCCCCAAAAATTACTACTGTGGATTCATTATTATTCGTTGGATACTTATTTTCTTGGGTTTCTGGGTACCTGGGTACCATGTTTTCCTCAATCCACGAACATTGATACCAATAAAAATAAATAAATCCACAGTATTGTAAAACAATTCAAACATGGAAGCCTATGGTCTAAACGAGAAACTAGTAACACTTACTGTAATTATGAACAACATCTGCAGACGACAACTCACGGGGGGTAACTTCCTATTATTGGGTATACGGGGATGTGCCAAAAATATGGGTCATAATTTTACGAGATTTTATATAAAATGACCCTCCTTTTTAATGACATCCTATATTAAAATGCATTTACGTTTATAACTGTATATTGATTTGGGGTATGATCTACATATCATATATAAACTTAAGGGTAGCTGGTATATTTATGAATTATGAGTGATGATGAGTTAGTGCTTATATAAGCATGGGTCATATTTTAAATATTGTATATAAGTATAGGTCATTCTTTCTTTTAAATATTTATATAACTATAGGTACTGAATTTCAGTGAATGTAATATTGAAATGGGTACGTTTTTTGAGGCAAAAATGGCACACCCCTACCAAAAAAATATCGAAGTTACCCCCCCTGTGCGACAACTACTTAAGTTTTAATGAACATAAACTTAAAGTGGGTGCATAATTTTTAGGCTGGGATAAGAAAGCGTACAAGGAAGTTAAAATATATCTATGAGGTACATGTAAATGAAAAGAAGGAAGTTGATGAAAATGACAAACAAATCAATGCCATTCAGAAAGAGGCTGCTAAAGTAGGAAGCAATTTGCTGTTTAAAATATGACAAGCTGTTTTACTTTGATTTAACAATGCATGGCTGTCCTTTTCAACAATTTTTGGCTAATGTGTTTTAACAATTTGTGGCTATGTGATTGGAATTGAACAGTTGTTTGATAATCGTATACTAACAATGTTTATAAAAATGGCTGTATTATTTAAATTTACTAGTAATGGCTGTTTTGGAGGTTTTAAAATATGTGTTGAACTGTGTTTAACAATTTTATGTGTTGACTAGTGTGGGCAATGGGTTAAGATACATTTTTAACTCAACTGGCCTAAAGAGCTAAGTGAGCTATTGTCATTACTTGGCATCTATTCTCCGTTGTCGTTGTCTGTTAACTTTTACAAAAACTTTCTCTAAAACTACTTGGGGAAATTTAACTAAACTGATCATCATTTGGATGTTTACTTTAAAAATGTGCCCTATCATTCCTGTTTTACTGTGCTAGTTTTAAGGTAAAATCTGAAGGAAGACATGTAACCCTAGATTAAAAAAAAGTTTTGTTTTTCTTCTTCTATTTCAGTGTGACAAAAAGGAACCAAATTTGGGATGTTTTGGTCAATTCTTAGAGAAACATTTTGAAACAGATAATGAAGGTTTGTCAGATATAATCTTTTTATTTATACTCTGAGAATTTGCTTGTACAAAAGGACAAAACTTAGATTGGACTGCCAGATCCCATAAAAGTTTGTGATTTTTTTAATATTTATGCAACAAAATTTTGAAAAAATTAGTTGTTGTCTATTGGTCATACATCAAATTGTGAATTTGTTGCAAATCAGAAATCAAAGATGGCCATCATATTGAAGCTTTACTTGTAATACATGTATTATAAAAACATTTTATATTCAGGACAATTTCCAGCAGGTATGGTGTTACTTAGGGTTTGTTTGTACCTAAAAAGTGAAATTCAGCCACTATTGTCTCATAATCTTTACACAATTTGTTTAAGACTATTTGAATTCATTTGCATTCTTTGTGTACAAATTTTCTAGGATTGTGAAAATTTTACTTTTTATAGAAGATTATTGTGAATCATGCATTTGACAAATTCTTTATTCAAGCTTTAAACAATTTAAGGGGTTATCATGGTTATAGGTATCTAAAATTACAGGTTAAGCTCTAAAAAATTAGTACCAATGAATAAAAAAATGAATTCACAGTTGAAACAAAGAAAATCAATAAACTTAAGTTCGACTAATGGATGACAGTATTTACTTTTAAAGTATGAATTAGCTGTAAAACTTTGATTATGGATACAGTGCAAATATTTATGTATTTTTATGAAAAAATCTGGTTTTACCTACATCAGAAACACTCAAAGCAAATGATGATTTAAGTACAGTCTGAAACATTTGAAGTTTACTTTAAACAACATTTAAAAATATAAATTACCTGTACCTCATACAGGACTGTGTTTCCTTTTTAAATTTCTTATTCGAGTTATAGAAGGTTATTTCATTTGGGAAGAATTAGTTATCGTCGCTGGGCTTCCAAAATGTTGTATATGACTTTTTTGGCTAAAAATAGTTTTTCACACAAATGGTCTGGGCGGGAGGAAATCTTTGGTTTTACAAAATAACATACAGTTAGACCAATCAAAACGTTTGAAATAAGACATATTACAAAATTGCCAATGTCAGTAGTTTGTAATGTTTGCTTCCAAAATGATGTATGAAAACTTGAAAATCGTTATATAATGGCTTTTGGAATAAAATAATTGTACATTTCTTTATTTCTATGTAATTAATTTAAGTTCTCGGATAATCCAGAAAAGCCAAAGTTTTTATTTCACTGCTATTTACAAAAATGTTTGAGTTCACATACAACATTTTGGAAGCATCCATTTTGTCAAAATTTTCAAAGCCTATTTGTGAGATATATTTTTCTTGAAAAATTTGTACTTTACAACATTTTGGAAGCCCAGCGACGTTATGTCTGTATCTGTGTTAATTCTTTATAGATCTGATCCTGATATGAAATGCACATTTATTGTGAATGAAAGCACACTCAAGTGATTTCTTCTCTCAACCCGATTCTAATGCTATGTATTTCACAATTTCATATCCTTTCCAACACTAGTTGAAACAAGATGTTTAAACTGTTTGCTCATAACCTAAAGTTCATTTTACAGTGAAAAGGAGACTTCTAAACAGCACCCTGTCTGTGCAGTCCAATTGCATTTATTTTGTGTTATTATATAACAGTGTGTACTTATAATGACTTTATAAAAAGAATAATTAGGTTTACAAAGTATTAAATTTTACAAATTAAATGTATGTTTTTTTTTATTTATCCCAAACCATGCAAACTGAGGCAAAATATAATATTTTTATATATTAGCAATTTTCAGTATAAATTGATTGATGTATTGGTGTTAAATGCCACTTTTCGCACTATTGCGCTATTTTGTGACGGTCAATTTTTATTGTTTGACGAAGCTGGAGTGCCCAGATAGAACCATTAACCTTTGGTAGGAAAACTGACGATCCTATAAAAAAGAAGATGTGGTATGATTGCCAATGAGACAACTATCCACAAAAGACCAAAATGACACAGACATTAACAACTATAGGTCACTGTACGGCCTTCAACAATGAGCAAAGCCCCTACCGCATAGTCAGCTATAAAAGGCCCCCATAAGACAATGTAAAACAATTCAAACGAGAAAACTTAAACGGCCTTATTTATGTAAAAAAAATGAACGAAAAACAAATATGTAACACATAAACAAACGTCAACCACTGAATTACAGGCTCCTGACTTGGGACCTAGTCAATTAAGATTTGAGTCTAAGATACCTGTCGCATGCATTATTCAAATAATATGAACTTCAACATGTACAGGCTAGTGATACAGTAGTATGACTACTTAGAACACTCAGCCACCCAATTATAGCATACAACCTTACTAATTATAAGTAAACAATCCAAGAAGATACTGTTATTACAATCCATTATTTCAAGGTATACTGCAGTGATCTTTATTGTGGCAATTGATACCTTTTATTAGGAACATGAGCTTCTACTATGATAATCCTGTTATGAAACAATTTGTATGTATTTGACGTTTTTTTAATTTTTAATTATTATGAAATTCTTACTGTTTTTCAGTTGATTTTGTCAGTGCACCTTTTGTTATGGACAAAATACAATTATATGAAGGCTATGAAGATCCAACAAACTTCTTTAGATCTAGTGTAAGATCTATGTTGGTAAGTCAATACAGTGTTTTCATACATGTGTCATCCTTGTTGTATGATCAATATGTCAGAATTATTATGTGCTTCATAGGCGGATCCAGGGGGGCCCCCCTTTCGTGGGAAAAATTTGGTTGATTATATAGGGAATCACTGAAGCATGACCGGAGAAGGCCCCTCTTAGGTCAGTCAGAGGGCCCCCCCCCGTTAGGAAAAGTTCTTGATCCGCCACTGTTAACTTCTACTTCCATGACTTCTACCACTAAGTGACCACCGTCATCAGGTTGACTATCCTGTCACTGTATAAATTGTTTATCGTAGATCATATAACATATAGAAAAAAAAAGGATACAGCAAATCCATTATGACACAAGATCACTACATGTAATAACAGCAAAAAAAAAACAATAAAAAAAATTAAAAGGAAATTAGAAAGAGAACTTTTAATTTTTTGCTTTCCTCCATCTCAAAGTCACAGTGAGGTTTTCAACACAGAGAAAAAACTCTCACCTTACTGCAAGTTTAAGACACCACTAGCACCGTGATGAGTGAATTTTTTTTACAATTGATTGATATACTTCACCAAAAAGATAGCCATTTAGTTGTCATAACGCTGTTTATTCTGTAGTTGTGTAATAGATTTGTTTTGTGCAAATAAAAGGAAATGTAAACAGCAACCAAATGACACAGAAAAACTTAAAGACATATAAATATCAACAAATAAGTAAGAACAGTCAAACAG
Organism: Mytilus edulis; assembly: GCA_019925275.1. Taxonomy (NCBI): domain Eukaryota; kingdom Metazoa; phylum Mollusca; class Bivalvia; order Mytilida; family Mytilidae; genus Mytilus; species Mytilus edulis. Next base: position 67,358,642 of record CM034361.1, on the reverse strand, counting down.
TGTCTAAAAAATGTCAAGCTGACAATCAACATGTCATAGTGTCTTAACGGCTTGTGAATGATCTTATTGAAAATATTAAGCTTACAATATAAGTTATTATATAATTTAAGGTGTTAACTCAAATTAATTTGGCTCGTTTAATTTTCTTAAAATTTTGACAAAGTATTTACTTTGACCCTTTGACAAAAACTATAAAAATTTAATTTGTACCAACTGTTTCATCAGAAAATTTACACTGGTTATATAGCAGTTTGACAACCACTTATTTTGATCATTGAGAAGCTTAATATTCCCTTAACAACACAACGTAATCAAAACGTTAAGCTGATTTTACAGAGTTATCTCCCTGTAGTGTTAGGTACCACCTTAAATATTGTGAATAAAATTAACTATATGTTTTATCTAAATATAAAAAAGAAGATGTGGTATGATTGCCAATGAGACAACTCTCCACAAGAGACCATATGACAGAAATTAACGACTATAGGTCACCATATGGCCTTCAAAAATGAGTAAAGCCTATACGACATAGTCAGCTATAAAATATACTTTTCAATCAGCTAGACGTGAAAACTAATCAAAACAAGAGATCCAGAAAAATGATTCCAATAAATCTTGTTGAAGAACATAAAAAAACAAACAAATCAATAGTCAACAAAACATAACACATGATAACCAAGATACTAAATTTTTAGAAATACCAACCTATCAAAAACTTTGAGTGCACTTGGGTGCTTTTGAAGAGTGCGCAATATTTTGTTCAGCTAAAATTTAAAATCATGTTGTTCGTTTCATTAAAAAAAAAACAAAAAAAAACCCAAACCAAATCAAATTAAATAAAGCAAACGAAGGGAACAATATTCGACAAGATTTTACAACAGCAATATTGACAAAAATGTCCTAGCAGAGGAACTGATGTTGACACATGATTGATGTTGTGTTTTCAATACTCTCTAAACAAAGTCTGATACTATCGCATTATTATTATTTTTCATATAATTTCAATTAATTTTATAAACAGGTCCATCATATTTTGATAAATTTGGACATCAGAGACAAAAGTGACAAGGAAAGGAAAGTCCTACAGATAAGAGGTAATATAGAATATATTTAATAATAGTACATGTTTATATCAAACCTGAATTAAGTCAATATAACGTTTTTCAAAATAAGATTGTTTTTTAAGAAAAAAATACTTTTAATTCTAAGTGTAGTTTTAAAACAGATTGATGTGCAATTAATAATTTAACACATTTTTATTGTGATGAAAATAAAACCTTTCCCTATAGAATCACCTGGTGTTTACCTTTCACTTTAAATTTTTTCAAAGTACTGTTCAGTAGTCTTTCATTATATTACTGACTTTTAACTCCCAACAATGTAATTTTTTGACAGGTTACCTTCTCTGCAGTAGGACATTCTGGTACTCGGTCAAGTTTGAGCAACCAAAAGAAGTAGAATCAAACATATAATCAGTGAAATTTGGGGAAAATGTTCCTTCCAAAAAATTTACCAATTATTAGCTTGGTTTAACTTAAAATGGAAGTTTTTAACAACATTGACTGGCTATACAGCCCTTGCATGGTCAGTCCTGATTTTAGTTCTTTAAGTTGCTCTTTAAAGACTTGATTGAGTACCAGCATGAGGCTCACTCCTACATCAAAGATGCTAACCAGTTGAAAAAAATTTAAACTTTAGTGTCCTGACTCTAGTGAAAGGTTTCATTTCTTTCAAAATAATAACACAGAGTCCTTACTAACAAACATTTACTTCAGTCAAAAACAGAGGCAAAAAATTCACCATTCCGGTAAAATACTAATCTACTTATAAATGGAATTGAAAATCATTAACTTTATTTTCTGTCTTCTTTATACATGTCATATGCAAAGTAGTTCTAAAATTTTCAATTAAAATAGCAATATAGAGAGGGGATAGGACCTTTATCGGGACTCCGGGATCAGGTGTTTTTAAGCTTGGGATTTCAGGATTGACCCTTTCAGGATCCGGGAATTCTTTTTTGCGAATTTGGGGACCTCAGGATTTTGTGTTTTTAAGCCCAGGATTTCGGGATTTCAGTTTTTCAAGCCCGGGATTTCGGGATCAGGACCCCTCCTATCCTCCCTCAATATAACATTAAAGGTAGATCAGCAACTTTTATAGACTCTTTCACTGCTTACACCGGCTTCATATGAATTTAATGAACTGAACAAATACTTAGCCTGTACTAAGGTTAGGATATTTTCTGGATGGCATTAGAGTTTTCTTTTATTATCCTTAGTTGTATCAGTGGTTTATAGCAATTGTATGATACCAAATTAAAATTTTGTTGCTAAGAACTTTAGAATGTATTTATAAAAAGTGCTGACTATGCTCAAACATATCAGGGATTCTTGATTTACACTTTGTACAGGGATTGTTTCAAGAAAAATTCAGTATTATTAATTTTACTGAAAAGATGAAAAACAGTTAAAAAGGTATAATACTCTTTAAATTTTCATTTGTCTTTTTCACTTCCTGTCAATCAGAAAAAGAGGAAAGTCCTAAAAAATCCAGCATTTTGCCTCTTCACACTGCCTTGTTTTAAACCTGAGGAGCTTAGTGAGGATGACATTGAGGGGACATCCATTTGACTGCCCTTGGTAAGAATAGGATGGCGGTAGACTATCTGTTGGTACTCTTAGGCTAGCTAGAATAATTCTTCAGTAGCAACATACACTCTCTGATATTTGGATCATGTATCAGGAATTCTCTTTCTTTGAATGTTTGTCTATTCCAAAGTAATCTGTTAGACGTCTTAGCTAGGATAATCCTTCAGTTAGAACAAATAATGGCATTCCCACCTTTTCACTATGTATTAGGAGCTCTTCCTTTAGTTTAGTTCTCTTCCAAAGCAGTCTGTTACTCGTCTCAGCTAGAATATTTCTTCATTTTTAATACAACAAATACTCTGATCTCCTTACTACTCTGAATGTATTATATTAGGAGCTCTTCTTTGAATGTTGGTCTATACCAAAGCAACCTGTTTATCTTCTTATTAGAACATTTCTTCATTTGATACAACAAATACTCTCTGATCTTATATCCACTATGAATACATTATGAGCTCTTCTTAGAATTTTGTTCTCTTCCAGAGCAATCTATTAGACATCTTAGCTAGAATTTTTCTTCAGTATGTTAGAATCAACAATCTCTAATATTTCGAATATGTCTTAGAAGCTATCTTTTTGCAACTTATGTTCTATACCAGTACATTTAGCATCCAGTCTCTTTCCATTCTGTTAAACACGGAGATTAACTGAAAGAAGCAGAAGATATTTGATTAAAACTAAAATTTAGTATCCACATATATACGATTTTTCCTCCATCCACGGAAATATATGAATCCACAGTATTTAAAATTAGGAATTTTTGTTTAATTATCAGAAAACAGCGCACGTAACAAGAGTTTACGTCAAGTTATTATAGATAACGATGATGAGGATTCTGATTTGAGAATCTTGGGTAAGAAAAGCACCTGTTACCCTTGCATATTACATAGTATAGTCTCTCAAAAATATCTTTTCTATTGATATGTTATTTACCATAAATATAGCAGTCCGTTCTTTAGAAAATGGCAAATAGCTTAATATGTTTGTGATTTATCCCAATAATAATTCTATTTCTAATATATATATGTTGTCTTTAGGTGGTGGAATAAATATAATTAATGTCATTTCTATAATACAAGTTTATGTCTGATTGCGATAATAAAGTTTACATGTAATGAGCAGATATTTCATTTTTTTAACCCCAAAATGAACTGTTACCCTTTTCCAGGTTTACTAGAGATTGACAGACAATTTTGTTCTCAATTGCGAAAGTCATCTATATTTTGTAGACTTAAATTTGAAATTGCAGCACATTGAGAATTTAGTATTTTTTTCATTTACTCTTGCAGATTTTTCATTTACAGTACCGACTTTTCTTATTCAATTATATGAATTATCAAAAGAAGGTGATACAATACATTGTTAATCTGTGGTTGACAAGTTTGCTTTGTAGTTATGTGTAACTTTGAAAATTTATATTTGTTTGTATCTGAAAGACTATTCTTTTTGGCAGTGAAGCAGATGTTTTTTTTTAAATACCATAAATGTTTTTGTATAGATGTTGCTTTTTTCTATTTTTATGCCCCACCTACAATAGTAGAGGGGCATTATGTTTTCTGGTCTGTGGCTCCGTTCGTCTGTCCGTCCGTTTGTTCGTCTGTTCGTTCGTCTGTCCGTTCGTCCTGCTCCAAGTTAAAGTTTTTGGTCAAAGTAGTTTTTGATGAAGCTGAAGTCCTATCAACTTGAAACTTAGGACACTTGTTGCTTATGATATGATCTTTCTGATTTTAAAGCCAAATTAGACTTTTGACCCCAATTTCACAGTGCACTGAACATAGAAAATGAAAGTGGGAGTTTCAGTTAAAGTTTTTGGTCAAGGTAGTTTTTGTCGAGCCTGCAACTTTTGTTGCAGAAAGCTCGACATAGGGATAGTGATCCGGCGGCGGCTACGGCGGCAGCGGCGTTAGCTAACTTCTTAAAAGCTTTATATTTTAGAAGGTGGAAGACCTGGATGCTTCATACTTTGTATATAGATGCCTCATGTTACAAAGTTTCTGCAGTCACATGTCCAATGTCCTTGACCTCATTTTCATGGTTGAAAAAAAAGTTCAAATTTTTTGTAATGTTGAATTCTCTCTTATTATAAGTAATAGGATAACTATATTTGATATGTGCGTACCTTGCAACGTCCTCATGTCTGTCAGACAGTTTTCACTTGACCTCAACCTCATTTCATGGATCAGTGAACAAGGTTAAGTTTTGGTGGTCAAGTCCATATCTCAGATACTATAAGCAATAGGGCTAGTATATTCGGTATATGGAAGGACTGTAAGGTGTACATGTCCAACTGGCAGGTGTCATTTGACCTTGACCTCATTTTCATGGTTCAGTGGTTATAGTTAAATTTTTGTGTTTTGGTCTGTTGTTTTCATACTATAAGCAATAGGTCTACTATATTTGTTTTATGGAATGATTGTAAGGTGTACATGTCTAGCGGGCAGATGTCATGTGACCTTGACCTCATTTTCATGGTTCAGTGGTCAAAGTTAAGTTTTTGAGTTTTGGTCTTTTTATCTAATACTATATGCCATAGGTCAACTATATTTGGTGTATGGAAATATTTAATGATCTTTATGTCAGTCGCGCAGGTTTTATTTGACCGTGACCTCATTTTCACAGTTCATTGCACAGTGTTAAGTTTTTGTGTTTTGGTCTATTTTTCTTAAACTATAAGTAATAGGTCAACTATATATGTTGTATAGAAACATTGTTAGCTGTACATGTCTGCCTGGTATGGTTCATCTGACCTTGATCTCATTTTCAAGGTTCATTGGTCTTTGTTTAGTTATCTTGGTTAATGTTAAGTTTATGGTACAGTTGTTATAAAGCTTAGCTTTTTACTTAGGACTATCAACATAATATCAATGATTAGTATAGAAGGCGAGACATTTCAGCGTGTGCACTCTTGTTGATGAAGCTGAAGTCCAATCAACTTGAAACTTAGTTCACATGTTTCCTATAGTATAATCCTTCTAATTTTAATGCCAAATTCGATTTTTACACGATTTCACGGTCCATTGAACATGGAAAATGATAGTGCAAGTTGGGCATCCGTGTACTTTGGACACATTCTTGTTTGAACCTGAATTAGGACATGTGCAGGTAAAAATGTATGAAAGATACCAGACTGTATAAAAATAAGAAGATTTGATTTGATTGCCAATGAGACAACTCTCTACCAGAGACAAAAAGACATCTTATGATGTGGTATACAAATACATGTTTCTTCTTCAAATAGACTCATCAGCGGTGCTCGAAAGCCTCGAATCAACATAGGTAAAAGGCAAAATATTAAGGAAGTTGAAAAACACTTAACACAAAAAATTACAAAAATGTGTGACAAAAACAGTTGAGGTAATTTATACCTGGGGTAGATAAGCCTGAGGAGAAAAACCCTGATTTGTGTGTATTCGTTTTTTATCAACACTTGTAAACCATTTCATGTTCATGGGACATTGGTGGCCAAGTGGTCTAAGTAGTTACTACTGTAATCCCCATCCCTAGATTTTCCATCATCTATCATGGAAAACTGCATGGAATTCCATGGAATATTTTTCCATGGAATTCCATGGAGTATTGGAACCTGTTTTCCATGGAAATCCATGGAAAATAAAAAGAGAAAAAAAGCAATTAATAATATTTCCATGTGAAACATTTTCCATGGAATTCCATGGAAAATATTTTCCATGAAGTTTTTCCATGGAATTCCATGGAAATACATTTCCTAGAATTTCTTTTTCCATGGAATTCCATGGAAATATTTCCATCATTTCCTTTTAAAATGAATTGCTCAAATTAACCTTTTGACAATATACCCTGTTTAACAATATCTGTAATAATGAAGATAAAAAAAAACTAGGTGCCATGCTTTTTTCGGTTTGGTAAGGTCTTTTGAGTCTTACAATGGTCAGTAATAAGCAATAGACTCAAACATCATTTTAACCTTTAATTCAAACTCATTTAATGTATTATAATAAATACAACAAACAAGAAAAACTTTCAATACTGGTATATGTTTGCACTGCCTTTATATCAAGAAATTAAGGTTATAAATGTCACTTATGTCTTCAGTAGATCCATCTTGTAGAACAGCATTAACTGCATTAAATTTTATTGGAGTTTCATTTCTTCCTCATGATACCTAAAAATAATTTTACTGTTATAAATAAAGAGATATTCTTTAAATAATGACATTATTAATAATGGTTAACAACTTTAGTCTTTGTCCTAAATATCTTTTTCCATAATTATTGTATATAAATGTCTTCATTGGTATTTTCCATATATTTAGAACTTAGTGTTGATCTGCAGTTTGCTGTAAAGATACACTTTTTTTTTACTTTTATGGATCTATTTCTCATTGGCAACCAATTTCAACAGATCTTAAATTTTATAACCAAATTACTTCATTAGTGGATTATTAGTTATTATAATACACCATATACAGTTTGTCTTGTCTTAATACCCAATCATTATAATTATAAGTGAAAAATCTACTATAGGTGTTTTCATGATGTTTTTATGTTGAACTAAAGGAGCTTGCACACACTTAAAATGGTAGAATATAATTCAGTGTACTTACCAAAAAATATGCTCTAAATCCAACAGTCAATGCAAGTCATCAGAGAATAAATCTGCACTATTCGATGTCAAAAACTATTTGGAACTATTTAATCTAAGTCCAATATAAATTTTGCATTTTGTTCAGGAGAGAAGACATCTTTATTTGTTGCCTGCATATCCATTGCAAGTTCAAATTTTCAATGTGTTGGGGGATGTATGAGGAGTTATCTGATTTCTTTTAAAAGAGTCACAATTGAATACTGTTTTTTACCAAAATCTTGGATATTTTATATATATTTTAATAAAAGATTATCCATTTATTGTTTATTTACCATTTTTATGTTTTAAGTAATAATAATTGCACAAAAATGTATAAATCCATGTTCTACCCTACATTTGGCCTCACACTGTATGGTCATATCATTTCCTGTCTTCTACACAAAGACCAATGCAAACCAGATGGCACTTTACATTTCTTTCACTGTCTAATTGATGATAAAGAATTAATGTATGTAATTTGTGTACATTTTTTCCATGACTTTCCATCTCAAAAATATTCTAAGTTAAGATTCTATAATTTTTCCATGTTAAAAATATTCTAAGTCAAGATTCCATCCTCTTTTCCATCTCAAAAATATTCTAAGTCCACTTTCCATCCTCATTTCCATCTACAAAGTTTTATTAGTCTACTTTCCATCCCATTTTCCATCCAAAAAGTATTTTTTCCATGGAATTCCATGGAAAGTTTTCCATCTTATCATGGAAAATGATGGAATAAGTAACACATATAAGTTTTCCATCTGACATGAATTATTTTTCCATGAAATTCCATGGAAAATCATGGAAAAAAACAAAATTTCCATCATTTTCCATCGTTTTATCATGGAAAAAGTTGAACTGCATGGAAAATCTAGGGATGGGTCAGACATTAGCAAGTCAACACTGAAGTTGTGAGTTTTAACCCTCCTCGTGCAGGTGCACTCGACTTCAATTTTAATTGACTGGGTTTTTTAGTTTTCCGAACGAAGGTCTTGGTTTTCTCCAGCACTCCAGCTTCCTACACCAATTAAAACTGGTTGCCACAAAATAGCCCAAAAGCGGTGCTTAAAAGTGGCGTTAAAAATTTAAACCATAAAAAAATCAAAGATCAAATCTCAAGTTCATTTCCTTGAGCAAGCTTTTCATTGTTTGGTGTTTCTTGTCTATATTGTCATATGGTCAATTTTTAAGAATCCCAAATTTTGCCAAATAAAGATATGGATTGCATAAATTTATAAATGATCTCATGAAAGTACAATACAAGTTTTAAAGAGAGATAATTAAAAAGGAGCATCAAACTTATGTTTATTTCAAGAAAGATTTAGAATGGGTTTTGTGGGTCCATATATGAAACTTCTTAGCTTATTTACTGATGTTGAATTTGGAGTCAGCTTTTTTAGTTAGCTTTTTCTTACCTTTGTGACTTTGTCAGTGTTTTTAATAGTTATTGTAAACTGATAAAACTAGCAACATATTTATCAGGAGTTTCAACTGATATACTCTAGAATTTAATATGATATACTTATTATTATGAATCATTGACATATAAGACAATATTAATGTAATGAATATTTATAGATACATATTGTAGCAGATTATAAAACATAAAATTACATACCAGGTATTTCAATAGGATTATCATCATCTTTTCATTTTTTCATATTTTTTCAAACATTGAATATTTTCTGATTTTACAGCAAGTAACGTTTTTCAAAACCTTTTCAGGGAAGGAAGTGAAAACATTTATATTTTCTTGCTAAATAACAATCTGCATATTATGAAGTATGCAAGTATGAAAAAAATATTCTCTGGCATGCTGTAGGGATGTTTATTTGGAAATACAATTTTCAAAAATGTTTTATAAGGAAAAAAAGAAAAATATGGCACTGTATATTAATAGAAGAGCTCATCTGTTTTCTTCAGTGAAATAAATTTCAATAGACAACTTTCAAGTTCGATGCATTTCTGTGAAAAACTCTGGTTTTAGTGAACGTCATTTGTGCGTTTAGGGGCATGGTCACTTCCATTCCAATGTTGAGCGAGTGGTTGGAAAACTATAATTCTATATTGTACGAATTATTCAGCAAATTGAATTCTCAAAATTGACAACCAGCATTGCTGTCATTAGGGAATTGTCATTAAGTACCTACAGAACAACCATTATTTCTAGTTTATCCTGCACAATGACAATCACTAAGATGCTTGATGAACGTAAATAGTGCTGGGATACAGGCGACCCCCTCTATCTGGTAAATGACGTCATAAAGGCACGTATAATTGACGAGTTTTTTCCGGTGATGGATGAACTCGAAACTGGTCTAATGAATGATACACTGTTTGACATCATTCAAAATCATGTTACTTTTTTATTTTTTAAACATTTGGAAACCAGATTTTCAATTAAATGTTTATATGATTTTCACTTTGACGTCTTTAAAAGACATGTAAAAAGAAATTTTACTAAGTCCTGTTATTGATACACAGTTGTATTTCTTACATTATTTATCTTGATGTTTAAGAAATTATATGTAATGTAAACCATTCTTGTGGAATTATAAATTTGCCAATGTTGTTAAGAAATATTTCAAATGTTAATTCCTTCAAATACAAAAAAGCAGACTATTTATTGAAATCAACTTGTTGAAAAAAAATATTGAATGCTGATAATTTCATCATGTTTATTTTTGCTTAACATTTTTATATGAAGTTGTATTGGACATTATCATCATTATTAACTTGACTTTTTACACGTCAAGTGTTTGCCATGTAATATGTTTGCATATATGCAGCCTTTTCTATGATGACAGCCTCAGGGAAGATTATTTATAAAGCTAACTGTGTAACCCTCTTTAAATAAAGTATTGTTTTTGTTGTTATCTCATGTAGCTATAAAATATGTCTTTTTGGTTTTAGGCTTACCTTACCTGTTAATGAAAGGTGTATTCAAAGATGCCTTCCCTCTTCACGAAGAATCATCAAAGAGTAAATTCAAAGAAGAAACAATGGAATGCTTTAAAGAAGGAAGACCTGACGATGAAGAAGAAGACTTAAAAATTGATCCACGGAGAGATTTGGATGACACCTGGACTAAAATTTATAAATTTCAGCCTTTGTGGAAGATCAGAAACTATTTTGGGGAAAAGATTGCTTTATACTTTGCTTGGACTGGTATGCTGACGTCAACGTTATGGATACCAACCATATTCGGCTTTTGTATTTTCTTGTATGGTTTAATAGCCAGGTATGCATGAACAGCTTATATCACGACAAAATATAAAATGATTGAAAAAATATAACATGAATCACCAAAATATTGAACAGTACAACAAATCATACCAACTACCAACAACTGACTCTTGTCAAAATAGGAGCACAATCAAAAATCAAAAATGTATTATACATATAGCCTTCCTTGGTACAGGCACACACTTAATTGGGTTAAACCAGTTTAATATGAGTACAAACTACCTGTTGCCTAATTGTTTATAGAATTGACTTTGTAAAAGTTAAAAAAAACACCCTTACTTGCACAAGTAAAAGTCACTAAAAGTCAGCTGATAATTTGGAAAGCAGTTACAAATGTAATTACTACAACTACAGGAACCTAGCTACTACACTAGTAAACCACAATCTTGATCTGAAACAGTCATTTTGATCTTATCAGCTCTTAATCACAGCCATTAGTTGAATTGAAGTTCAATTGTGGAAGCATTTAGTTTTCTGACATTACTCAACAGATTGTACTTTTATTTTTTACCTTTGTAAAGAAGTCATGCAAATTATTTTATGTATCAGCTCTACACAAAAATTTAAATGCTGATATCTGAGAGACTAATAACTTGTGAACATCTTGATAGATATATAGCCCTTCTTATGCTCCTGCCGTAGTGGACGGGGGATTGAGGTTTACCCTTGTCCGTCCGTACGTACATCCTGAAATTGGTTTCTCTAACTTTAGTTTGCCTCAACCAAATGTTATGAAACTTATACAAAATGTTTATTACCACAAAACTTGGATCAAGTTCAAATTTGGGTGGCATTATCTGTTTCCCATGGACTTATTCTCAATTTTTTTATTTTCAAATTCAAGGGTACAATATAAGGTAAAACATCCTACTTAGAGGGGGTAGGAGAGGTGTCATCCTGAATTCCTGAAAAAATAAATGATGAATCCCCAATTCTGGAAAAAAATAAAGTATTCTTTCTAGGATCCTGAAAAATTAATCATTAATTCCCAAGATAGATAAGTGCTAATCGCCAATTCCAGCAATACTAAAGCATAGTGATTTTTTGATAAATCAAACTGATTTATACTTCTTGTAACAAAAAAAAAGGAGTTTATAATTACCTAACTATTGCCTTCATAATGTACATGTATTATGTCTTAGAATTATATACATTCAAAAATATTTGTCTTCTTTCTGACAGCCAGATCAATGAAACAACACCACTTGTGATCCCACTGAATGCTACAGCTTTAGAAGAGTAAGTAGACAAAATACTGTGGGTTATTTTTATTTTTGTGGGTACCAATTTTCGTGGATTGAGGAAAACTTGCATATTCGTGGATATTTAAATTCGAGGTTCCCCTGTACCCACGAAATCCACAAAAGTTGGTATCCAACGAATATTAATGAATCCACAGTACTATGGATTATTTTATTTCTTTGGTACCAATTTTTGTAGATTGAGGAAAATTTTTCGATACTTAGATTCGTCTTCTTGACATATTCTATACACAAGCCTATAGAAAATGTCATTGAGTATTTGAAATTGTGATTCATCTATACCTACAAAATCCTAGAAAATTAGTGGCCCATGAATAATTATGAATCCTCAGTAGTAAGAATGTTATACAACTGCTCTTTTATTATACAACATCTTTTCTATTTAAAATTTGAAAAATTCTTATTATATATATGCTGATTTCAATTATAGTCGCAGGAAAGACATTGATTTTAAGAGAAAGCTGTTTCAAATTGCATTGATTATATTAGTAATATAAAAAAAGATGTTAGTATAGGTTATTCGTCCCCTACTGACGAAGTCGAAGGGGACTTTAGGTTTGCACTCTGTCCGTCTGTCTGTCCGTCTGTCTGTCTGTCTGTCCATCCGTCAGTCCGGCAAATCAGTTTTCCAGACTTTTTTTCTTCATGCTTGAAGATTTGATTTGATATTTGGTATATTGTTTTATCATGACAAGTTACAGGTCAAGTTCAATTTTCACGATTTTAGCTTTTCTCCTTGTTCAGTTAAAGCCCTTTCCCTAGAATTAAATTTTTGATGAAATACTTATTAATTACTAGATTATTGTTCAAAGGGAAATAACTCATTTTTTAAAATTTCCCTAGAATTAAATTTTTGATGAAATACTTATTAATTACTAGATTTCTGTTCAAAGGGAAATAACTCATTGTTTAAAAGATTTGTAAAAGACATTGTATTAAGATAAATGACATTTTGGATTTTTTTCCTTTTCTTTAGTAAATTGTTTGAAGAATTTAGTGGTAGGTTTCTAACCGGTAGGGGACTATGTATTGCCATGCAATTCTCACAGAATGCTTGTTTAGACCTGTGTCTAAAAAAGTTTTGAAAAAATATTACAGAAGCAACTGAAGATATGCAATCAACTTCAACATAATTTCCACAAAAGACAAAAAATTGAGACCAACATTTTTTTTTTTTTTTATGGCCATGTAAGACGAAGTCTAAAATGGAATGGGTGAATGCACATTTTTCACTTTTTGCCTCATTATTCTCCTTTCAGCTGAGCCATGCATGTGTCTGTAGTTATTAATTATCGTTAGAATATGTATTCCAGTTATTGTTCTTTGACAAATGATCAATTATATGTTCAATAAGACTACTATGGACTTGCAGTAAAATATTACATGCAAAATTGAATATGTGATTTGAGGTAGAGTAACTGTATACCACCTTCTTGGATAGAAAAATAGCAGTACACAATCGGTCTAGTTTTTTGCTTAAATCTGCAGATTTTGAGACAGATTGGCAATTAATTGGTAAGACTTTAAAATTATTAATTTATTGCTTTATTTAGACTGTTTTAACAAATACCAAATATTTGCTTTTGTTCAATTCAATTTTTCAACTTAGCCAGAGAAAGCAAGATCACTCTTCAAATAAAGTTTTATAAAGGAATGTTAATGAAATTTTTATTTTTTACTTGAAGCAAGAAAACAAGTTTTGTGACACATTTCTTCTATTTATTTTCTTAAGGCATATTATAAAACCTATCTCATAGAGTTCTTTTTATTCACAAATTTTTTTTTTTATGCCCCATTTAGGCCACGGTTTTTTAATTTGTTGGTTTACGGATTTTCCCCATGAAAAAGTCGGGTCGTTCGGTCGGGAAAAAAAAAGAAAAAAAATCATCTTTGAAGACAAAAAAATATGCAAAATCAATATATATTTCACCTTTCTAGCAATATGTTTGTTATGCTATTTTATCATCATTTCTAAAATTTTAGTTCGATGAAATATTATTGCTCAGCTCAAGGACGTATATTAGATGTTAGTTATACGTCCTTGCTCAGCTGTTATAAACTACGCATGACATTGTCTAGTAATTTACAGTAATAAAAAGGGGATGCACGGACAAAGACGAAATTAAATCATCATTTCAGAAACAAGAAAAATAGATTCGCGTAGCTCTTAATCAATTCCAGAAAACTTGGTAAATAATGATCTTCAAGCACGAAAACTGATGAAGAAAAAATGCATAAACGTCGTACGAAAATAAGTTTCAACACACGTGTCAAAAACCTAATAGAATCGTCCACTGGAAAAACGATATCGGGTTAATCTGTTGTCTTGCATTCCCGTTTTTTTATCCAAATGAACAACATTTTTTTTATTACCTATAAAAACAAGAAAATTCCTAATAAATATTCAGTTCTTTAATTTGATGCCTTCACCCTGTCCACATTTGGACAAGTTATTTCTATGAGATGATGCATCTTACGGACTGATGACAAATAAGGTAAACGAACTTATTGTGTAATTGGTTTTAAACACAAGTTTCGTTCCGCAAAATTATTTGCGCAAACGACATTTCAAGGTCAGTTATAATTGATTTGTCTATATTTAGAAACGTAAACTGGAAGGGTTTTTTTTTCACACCAGAAAGTGTTGTCAATTTTGTTAGTGATTAATGCATTTCATTTCAGGAAAAAAAATATTTTAATTATTTTTCAGGGATAATGCATTTGTTAAGGTCGGCGGGAATAAAAAAGCGTGAAAAGTGAATTTTATTTTTATTCTGGAAATCAGCAAAATCGGGTCGGCGGATCCGTAAACCAATAAATTAAAAAATCCTGGCCTTATGGGCATTATGTTTTCTGGTCTGTGCCTCCTTCCGTCCGTCTGTTCGTTCGTCTGTTCGTTCGTCTGTTCATTCGTCCGTCCGTCCGTTCGTCCCATTTCAGGTTAAAGTTTTTGGTCAAGGTAGTTTTTGATGAAGTTGAAGTCCGATCAACTTGAAACTTAGTAAACATGTTCCCTATGATATGATCTTTCTAATTTTAATGCCAAATTAGAGATGTTATCCTATTTTCACGGTCCACTGAACATAGAAAATGATAGTGCGGATGGAGGCATCAGTGTTCTTGGGACACATTCTTGTTTATGAATAATCTTGTAGCTTGAGCAAGGTGACTCTTACTTTTTTTTTTTATATTTTTGTAAAAAGCATGGTAGAATCTACATTTTGCGAAGTATAAGACAATTCTATCTAAGCAAATATATGGGTCGTTTTCAAAAAATGTCGAATTTTCAGTACACCCATGCTAACTTTTTTATTTCTAATGGAAATTTCAGTTGTAATGGTTTAAATGAAAGCTTGTCGGATTTGTGATTCAGAACATTAATAATAAACACACCTTACATCTATTTTGATAAGATTAAACTGCATTTAAGACCCATTTTGGGGGTATTTGTCTGCGTACAGTGTCAGAAAAACACATTTCAAATGATTTTTTTGCGATTTTCTGATCGCCTTGATATCTACAAAAGGGACTTTTTAAGAACGTTAAATATTATTCTAACGAAAATTCGTAGCTTCTATATCACTGTATGTAACATATTATCTACAAACTAAATTGAATCTGCGTACAGGAGGTTCATGTCTTTCCTGTTACCGCTACTTATATCAGCCGTGAAATTAATCTCCCTATGAATATTGAATCAGTCAGTGTTGATTTCAAAAGTGCAAAGTAATCTTTACATTTAAAACGCCTCATTTCTTGAACGACAGTGTAGAGAAAAGAAATTTCAAGACATTTAGTGAAAAAAATATAGCGTACTTTTTTTTATGTCTATGCTGTTACCACCAATTTTGATTAAATACACCAACAGTATATTTGTAAAAAGTGCAATAACGTGTTGGAAACCAAATTCACAATAGAAAAACATAATCACTTCTCCAAAGGGAGCAGTTATTTCACAACAGCAATCAAAAACGAAGAAATTTGTCTATCCTGTTATGTCTATCCTGTTACTATGGTTGCTATGGTTACAGTAACAGCATAGACAATTGTAGACAAAAACGTCGTTATTTTTTTTATCTTAACATATAGGTGCAAAACGAATGAAATATTTCGTTGTTTGAAGTCATCTTCAGGTTATAACGTCTTAATCTTCCCAATTAAGCATTCGCAGGTGCAATACTGATATCGGTAACAGGATAAACAAAAAGGTAACAGGATAGACTTTTATATAGTAATATATCAGAAACGTACGTTCCTGTTACCAATGAAATATAGAGAAAAGTAAACTAACTTATGAGGGATTTACTTGATGTTGGGTTTATTTGAAAGGGTGAAAAAATGCCGAACAATATAAATTGCTATCTTAGACTTGCATTACTGGTGCTAATTTTTACAACCTTTGAAAACCAATTTTTAGAGGCATTTTTCAGTACAACCTGGAAAATTGGCAAATTATCTATTATATTACAGAATGAATATATATAGAAGTTTATTCTCTTGAAAACCATCTAATTGTCTACGTAAAACAAGCTTAACATTTTATCTTAACCTTTTCTTAATAACCCAAAATTTCTTTTGAAAATGGTAACAGGATAGACAGAATAATGTACCACCGATCAAAAAATGTTATAACATATTCTTGTATGACATCATTAAGATTGCATCTTTTAATATGTTGTTCTTAAAGTACTGTTTGTTATGATTTGCTTATGTAGAGGGTTGTTTGAATAAGTAACTTTTAATAATTTTTTCAATTTCAAAATTCGACATTTTTTGAAAATGACTCATATAGTGTCGATCCATCTTAGTTTAAATCACAGGGGGTCTCTTGCTATATAAAGTTAAACACAGATGTGCCGCTGGTATGGGTCCCTTTTTAAAAAATGTTAACTATATCAATGGGGTGCAATGTCCAGGAGGCAATATATAAATGGGTAAAAATTTGAATATCAAAAGGTCATAAATGTTCATTTTCTATTAAGATGTCTGTAAAAACTGTGCACTGATCTTTTATATGTGGTTAACATCAAAATAAGATGTATCACATATTGTATTTTTGATATCTAGGAAATATATGAATGAATGGTTTACAATTTTTGTATGAAATATATGTATCAGTAGGGATTTTCGGAAAAATCAATATATGAATTCGAATGGGGGTGTTTTTCAAACCTCAGCCGGACGTCTGTACCCAAATTTGTTTGTTTAGATCCCCCCTCCCCTCCCAGTGGTTTAAATATAAAGAGTCTTCATCCTGTTACAATGTTTGTATTAATAAAATTGTCACATTTACAGTTTATTTTACCATGCTTAATTTAATGAAAATGAAAAAAAGAGTAAATGATTAGATATACATGTTTAATATGCATTTGTGTTTTAACAGATTACAGTTGAGAATGGACGATTTGCTCAATACAATCAAAAAAGCCTTTGACAATGATGTTCACCCCGTTCTTTGCATTAATCATATGTCTTTGGGGTAAGTTGACAATTATGAATGATGGATTATGGGTCGCCCTATAGTGATCAGTCGTTTGTCCGTAACAAATTGTGTCCGCTCTATATCTAGAGAACCGTTATAATTTCATACTTTATACTTGACATGTATATTAACCAACACCTGAGGATGTGTCATAATATTTGTTCAACTTCCTAGGTCAATGGTCAAGGTCAAGTTCACAACCCCATGTCCTATGGTCAAGGTTGTGTGCGCTCTATATCTTGAGAACCGTTATGATTTCAAAGTTTATACTTGACATGTATATTAACCAACACCAGAGGGTGTGTCATAATGTATGTACAACTTCCTAGGTCAAAGGTCAAGGTAAAAAACTTTGGTTTCAGTTGACAACCCCATGTCTTATGGTAAAGATCGTGTTCACTTTATATCTTGAGAACCGTTATGATTTCAAAGTTTATACTTGACATGTATATTAACCAACACCAGAGGGTGTGTCATAATGTATGTACAACTTCCTAGGTCAAAGTTCAGAAAGTCACAGAATGAGAGACATTTAGATTACAATATAGCGGTGGCAGCAGAGTCGTAAACTATTTGTATTTAGCTTCATACCTGGAGGTTTCATACTTTGTATACCGATGCCTTATTTTAGGAAGTTTCAGTCAGGCATATGTCCCTTGTCCTTGACCTCCACACCTCATTTTCATGATTCAGGGACTGCTTTAAAAAAAGTTATTTTGTTTTGTAAATTTCTCACTTATGAGTAATAGGATAACCATATTTGGTATATGGGTTCCTTGCAAGGTCTACATGTCTGTGAGAAAGGGTTCACCATACCTTGACCTAATTTCATGGATCAGATATCAAGGTTAAAGTTACATGATGTACATGAAAGCAAGGCCAAGGTCAGATAAACAAAGCCACCCAGTCTGGCTTGGTTTATCTGACCATGACCTAATTTTCATGTATCATTGATAATTTTAAGATTATGTGAAACTTGTAGTAAAATTATATCTGAATATTGTGTATAGGACTATCAACATAAAATAAAGTATGAATAATAAAGCAGACGAAACATTCAGCATGTGCACTCTTGTTTTTTTTCAAACACCATGACAGCAGTATATATAAATGAATCATCAGAGTTATTCAAAAAGGGGTTACATACATTTTATCAATTTTGACTCTTCCAAATTTCTACCCAAATTATGACTAACTTAACTTTGCATTGATTATGATGTATAAAGAGGACAAATTGATTATGATGTATAAAGAGGACAAATTAATTATGATGTATAAAGAGGACAAATGATGTGAAGAACAAAAGATCTAGTTCAAAATCTTACAATAAAAAAAAAAAATGAAAAAAAAAACCCACCACTTGATTGAATCTTTTTGGCATTACTGAATGCCAAAACACAAACAAGTTATGCTATATAATGCTTAGTAGTACTTACAGCACTTATAAATTTTACTTTGATAGAAAGTTTGATAATCTTTTTGTCTTGCCGTGACATAGAGGACTTTTTTATTAGATCATTTTAAAGGGAACCACAAGTGTTGTATCATGATCAGCATTTGGACTTCATATTTTCATGGAGATTATATGGCCTGCCCACACAGTCATGGTTCATTGAATTTGAAAATTTGGCATAGTATAACAGTATATTTTAACATAAGCATTATACTATCAAAATTACTGACAAGCTAAACATATATCTGTGTCAACAGTTTATTTTACATCAATTGGATAGCAACAAGATGACAACGGAAAGACGTCTAGAGGTCAATAGCTCTCTTTCATAATAGCCAGATAATTAGTTGTAAGATTTTAAATCTGCATGTATATGAAACAGAAAACCTTGGAAGACACAATCTTTTGAAATGCACAAAGTAAACATGTACATAATTTCAATACAAGAAAGAAATAGATGTCTTGCTTCAAATTATAATTTTGAAAATTGATATTAATTTGCAAAAAAATATCAAACACAATGATTTAGTGTACAACAGTAGTATAATTATGACATTTATGGTTAAGTCTATTAAGTCAAAACAAAAAAAAATTGAAGGGAAATTCCTATAACTGTTTACTTTATAAAAAATATTTCCATTAAAGCTGAGTGTGAAGAGTCACTTGTAATGAATTACTGCAAGCGGAATAATTCTTGTCCAATAAATCCCTATAATTTTTATATATCTAAAATTCAGTAAAAGTTTTGACTGTTAAGATATCTATATGCCTGTTGTAAAAATGGTTTTTAATAATAAGTATAGTTCATTAACATTGCTATTTTTATAGGTACAGTTTTCTTAGAACTATGGAAGAGAACAAATGCAACTTTAGCTTATGAATGGGATGTAGATAATTTTGAAACAAATGAACCAGATCGACCTCAGTTTTATGGTTTAAAAGTAAAGTTAGATCCTATAACTTCAGAAGAAAATTGGGTTTACCCATTCAAGAGATTGATTTTGAAATACACAGGTTCTTCTATGGTTGTAATCTTCATGGTGAGTTTTTGTCTCGCTTGCGGGAAAGACGCAGAGTGAGACATAGTATTACTATCCGGCGGCGGTGGCGTTAACTATTTGTATAAAGTTTTATATTTCAGAAGGTAGAAGACCTGGATGCTTCATACCTTGTATGCAGATACCTTGTGTCACAAAGTTTCCGTCTGTCATATGTTCATTGTCCTTGACCTCATTTTCATGGTTCAGCAACTGCTTGAAAAAAAATTATAGTTTTTTTGTCTGTGAATTTCTCACTTATTATGAGTAAAAGGATAACTATATTTGGTAAATGGGTTCCTTGCCACGTTTAAATGTCCGTCAGACAGGGTTCACCTGACCTCAACCTCATTTTATGGATCAGTGATCAAGGTTAAAGTTACATGATTAGGTCTGTTTCTCAGATACTATAAGCAGTAGGTCAACTATATGTGATGTATGGAATGATTGTAAGGGGTACATGTCAGTCTGGCAGGTTTCATCTGACCGTGACCTCATTTTCATGGTTCATTGGTCAATGTAAGTTTTTGTGTTTTGGTCTGTTTTTCAAATACTATAAGCAATAGGTCAACTTTATTTGATGTATGGATTGATTGTAAGGTGTACATGTCTGTCTGGCAGGTATCATTAGTCCTTTACCTTATTTTCATGGTTCATTGGTCAATGTTAAGTTTCTGTAGTTTGGTCCTCTTCTCAGGTACAATAAGTAATTGATTAACTATATTTGGAGTATGTAATGATTGTAAGGTTTACATGTTTGTCTGGCAGGGTTTATATGACCTTCACCTCATTTTCATGGTTCATGTTCAATATTTAATTTTCCTGATTAAGTCTGTTTCTAAGATATTATAAGCAATAAATAGGTCAACTATATTTGATGCATATAATGATTGTAAGGTCATTTTCATGGTTCATTGGTCAAAGTTAAATTTCCTTGTTAAGTCTGTTTCTTAGATACTATAAGCAATAGGTTAACTATATTTGGTGCAAGGAATGATTGTAAGGTGAACATGTCTGTCTGTAATGTATCATCTGACCTTGACCTCATATTCATGGTTCATTGGTTAATGTTAAGTTTTCATGGTTTGGTTTGTTTCTTTGATACTTTAAGCAAAAGGACAACTATATCTGGTGTATGGAATGGTTGTGAGGTGTACATGTCTGTCTGCCAGGGTTTGTCTGACCTTGACTTTATTGTCATAGATTAATGATAATGTTAAGCTCATGTGATACTTGTAGTAAAATCTTTATTTTTAAGACTGTCAACATTAAATCAATCATGGTTAGTAAAGCAGGCAAGACATTTCAGCATGTGCACTCTTGTTTTATTTGGGATGCATGTTTCCTTTTGAAATCTATGTTAAATATCTGGATGGGAATACCCGGTACATGTTGATAAATATAAAAATAAGAAGATGTGGTATAATTACCAATGAGACAACTCTCCACCAGAGACCAAATAACATAGATGTTAACAAATATAGATCACCATACAGCCTTCAACAATGAGCAAAACTCATACCGCATAGTCAGCTATAAATAGCCAAGAGAAGACAAATGTAAAACAATTCAAATGAAAACTAACGGCCTGATTTATGTACAAATTAATGAACCAAAAACAAATATGATATACATCAACAAATGACAACCACTGAATTACAGGCTCCTGACTTGGGACAGGCACATACAGAATAAGGTCTCTCGTTTTTATGACATCAAAGGAGTGAAATTATAGGTTTTATTTTACTGGCAAATCATGGTATTTGATTGCAACCAATTTTTTAACTGTTGATTCATTTATTTTTCCTGGGTACCAATTGGCATGGATTAAGGAAAAATTGTGCTCATGGATATTTGATTTTATGGATTTTCCAAAGTCTGCAAACATGCCTATAGAAAATTGATAATTCATTGTACATTTAAATTTTACCTTTACCCACGAAACCATGAAAACTGGTACCCCAAGAATGATAATAAATCCATAGTAGTTATTTTTTATAAACATGCATACATGATAAAGAATATTGTATATTTTACAGATATTAGTAGTATTTGCTTGTGTTGCTGGTGTTACTTTGTATCGAGTTATTGTGAGTGTAGATGTATGTCCAGGAAGGTCTGCAATAGAATGTCTAATACTGACCACTGTTTTTTTCGTCTGTAATGAATGGTGTTATTATTTTAATACTTGGAAAGGTTGGTTTACTTTAATCTATTTTTTTAAGTTTTAAATAAGATATTTAATTAGTGTTTCAATCACTTGCTTTAGAAATCCAATGCTAAACTGGAACCTTTATTTATTTTATTACTTTGTCGAATACGTATTTCGTATATTTTATTTTATTTCTTTTTCCATGTTCATATTTTTGGCTGTGTTTTTAGAAGTCCAAAACCAACATATAGCAAGAATCACCATGACCTATTTAAGCGTGGGTAAGAGCCACGCTTAAATTCCTAGCGCCATGCTAAAATTCCCAGGGCCTCGTTTATTTTATTCTCTGCCACACTTGAAAATTCAATAGATTGAAGTTAAATTCCAGATATCCCTAATCCAATTATCATGCCAGTGGCAATTAAGAAATCTAATTAGTGTTAAATGGTGTGAACACTGCCTCAAGGGATGTACATTGACAGCTGATTGCATTATTTACATTGTCTCAGGTGGTTAAACAAGGTAACATCCAATGAATGATCATGACCCAGTTTCTTCAATTTGAAAAGTAAAAATTGTTTGCAAACTACACCATCTATAAATACAAATGCCTGCCTGTATCTTAAATCGAATGTATATATCCAAACTAAATTAATAAAAGCAGTATACCAGAAAACAAATGAATTCCCTGACCACATGTTAAAAGTTGTTGACAACTATGTCACATGTGCTCTTTTGGCGGGAAAATACTGGGGAACACCTTTAAAATAACAGACAACACTTGTCTGGTTATTTATATAGTCAGTTAGATAAACAGCTGAGATAGAAGTGTAATTAAAACTCATTTAAATATAAAAAAATGGAGATGTGGTATGATTGCCAAAGAGACATGCAACTATCTACCAAAAATGAAGTGGATGTAAGCAATTATAGGCAAGCGTACGGCCTTCAACAATGAGAAAAACCCATACTGTATAGTAGGCTATAAAAGCCCTGACATGAAAAATATGAAACAATTCAATTGAGAAAACTAACAGCCTAATTTACAACAAAACAATTTACGAAAAAACAAATATGACAGACATGAACCAATGACATCCACTGAACTACAGGCTCCTGACTTGGGACAGGCACATAAAGAATGTGGCAAGTTAAACTTGTTTGTGAGCACTCAACCCTCCCCCTAACCTGGGACAGTGGTGTTACAGCACAACATAAGAACAAACTATAAAAATCAGTTGGAATATTATCTAGCAAAAGAGTAAAACTGGATATACACAATTCCTTTTAGTACATCGTTTTATTGGAAAAGAGGGGGGTTTATTTTATAATATTGTCATTTTATATAGCAAATATGATCAAATATGATAGATAGACTTATTTATTGAAATCACTTAATGGCTTTGACATTCTGTAAGACTAAAATTTATAGAATAACTTATCGAAGAATTCAAATATAGAAAAATATTCAACGACACGTTAATTCACGAATGTGTGTAGCGCATGAGTTAATTATCTGTCTTGTTCGGTCAAGAGTTGAATATTTTTCGATATTTGAATTCTTTGATTAGTTATTCTTTTTATTACATTGACAATGGGCATTTTCATGGAATTAAAGTAGAAAATGTGAGGAACTATATCTTTTTCTATGCATTCACAATTTGCTTTGATGCAAAGTCATCAACAAAGTTTTGACAGCACCTATTGTTGTATGACATCACTGTCAGAGGAGTGAAATAACCGACTTTATTTCACATGTGAAATTATCAGGGGTTTTTTCACTGGGAAATCACAGTAATTCATTGCAACCAATGTAATAATTTTTTTATTATTATTAATTCCTTTATTATTTCTACCAAACCATGTGGTTTTCCATAAGGCAATTTTAAATTGAATCAAAATTTGTCATGACAGAGTACTCATTAAAATAATAAAATTGTATAGTGCATACTTTATAAAGTCACATGAAAAGCAATAAGTGGATCCCTCACTTATCCCTGAAATCTGGGAAGCCATATTAGGTTTTTATTTCTTTCTGTTTAAGGTGGTACCCAACACTTTCACTAAAATTAATTTGGCTCGTTTAATTTTCATAAAATTTTGTCAAGGTATTTACTTTGACCCTTTAACAAAAATATAAAAATTACAAAAATTTTGAACCAACCGTTTTGTCAGAAAAATTACACTGGTTTTATAGCAGTTTGACAAACACCAATTTTGATCATTGAGAAGCTTAATATTCATTTCACAACACAACGTAATTAAAACGTTCAGCTGACTTTACAGAGTTATCTCCCTGCAGTGTTAGGTACCACCTTAATAGGTTCCTAAAAGTGTGGTGACCTCTAATACAACTACAAAATGTATGTGAGACCTCCTTTTCCAAATAAGCTATATATGACAATAACTTGTAAGACATAAAATTAGCAAACAAATATTAAAAGGAACAATTTGTGTGCAAGGAATGATTCAACCATCTATGATTTGATGACCATTCTCTCCCATCCTTGATTTTCATTCTGTGGTGATGTTCTGGAAAAGTGGGTACCCATCTGTGTAATCCATATCAACGCAGATCCCTGAAACTTTACAAAAAAATTTCACACATGTTGAAGTTGTGCACCTGGTTTTATGGAAAATTTTGGAGGAAATTCCCCCTTTTCCAGTTTATGGAGCTTAGTAATTTTTCTGCAAAATTTACGGAAGACAGTAACAGACTTGTGTAATCAACTTTTAAAGAATTCAACCCAGATCTTTGAAACAGGGAGATTGCACGCATGTTGAAATTGTGACCCTCTTAGGCCTAAATTAAAATATTGTTTGTTTGCCCTTTTCCGACCCTATGTTTTGAAACAGGGTAGGTAGGTAGGTAAAATATTTTATTTTTTTCCCCAAAAAAATAACTTGGCTCGGTATATTATTTGTCATGGGTAGGCAGGTAGGTAAACTATTTTATTTTATAGATACAAAATCTGCATAATGTCATTTTTTTGTCCGTTTGTTTTTGCAAATAAGTTTTCCGCTGGGACTATTAGTTTTGAAAAAAAAATATATAAGAGATAACTTTGTACTGGTAAGATAATGTCCGGGCAGACATAAATTACTAGTAGAAAAAGTCCCTAGAGTGTTACAAATTTTCGTGTGTGCCTTTTTTTCCAATAAAAATTGCTATAAGACTTAAACATGTTAAAACTCAATTGTCACGTATTTTGCATCACATTTATAAATGATCTGTATGGAAAACTTGGCGATTTTACTGCCAGATATTCTCCACTTTACAGGGTTTTGTCACTTTTGGTTCATGTCAGATATAAATAATTTAGCGGCATCGTTAACATAATCATTCTGATATGCGGATCACAAAAGGCCATCCCTACATAGAATACAACGTCCGTTTACAAATTAGTTTGTACACACGTAAATACTTTTGTATCAAACGAACTTTTTTGTAAATGAACCCTGCTCTTTAAGTTTAAAGGTACAGAGTATAAACGTACTTCATATCATGATTTCAAAAAGCGTTCAACATCGATTTCAAACAAATGCTTTGAAACTTCAAATGCAAGTGTTCATGTCAAACGCTCAGGTGATACCAAACGGACTGGACCTTATACGTAAAGATAAAACCCGAGGATTCCGGTAAAAAAGTTTTGAGCGGGAAATACAAATATAAGATTTTTGGTAGGAACGAAAAAATAAAATAAAATAAAATCTTGCTGGTAAATACAAATAAAAGATTTTCAGGCGGAACGAATTGATAGGGTCGGTCGGTAAAGGGCAAACAAACAATATTTTAATTTAAGCCCTATTGTAAATTTTTAGGGAACTTTGTCCTATTATTTAGAACTTGGGAAGAAGGTCATTTTCATGAAAATTTACAAAAGACAGGACCAATTTTGTGTAATCAACTCTTCCTATAGTTTTCAATCCAGAAATTTATTTATATAATATTTCATACATAGATGACAGTGCCTTTAAAGGCTGGTGTGGTATTAATATACATGTTTATTGACTATATAGGTTATATGTTGAAAATTGTAATATATTGTATTTCATGTACATGTACAAAGTTGTACTTAAAAATAAAAATATCAATCTATCTATAAAGGTTTTAAATATTTCAATTTGCAGTTTTATGACAAGTTAGCTGTGATATTGACAGATTGGGGTAAGTGATTTTCTTGTTGTGTATAATGCATTCTGGGTAAATTTAAAGCAGGCATTTTTTTTTTTTTATCTTTTAAGTGTAGCTGACTGGAGTATTTAAGGTTGACATTGAATAAGGAGAAGTGATATGATTGTCAATGAGACAACTATACTACCAAGGTCCAAAGGCAAGGATGTAAACAACTGCAGGTCACTCTGAGGACTTCAACAATGAGCAAAATTTTAAACTCATTTCATGTAGAAAACTATAAAGGCTCTGGTTAACAAATTGTGAAATAATACAGCAGATAAAACAAAGAGTAATTTTCAAATTGAAGAACTATTTCAAAGGGATACAACTCTAAGGTTTGACAAACTGTATCCCTGTCTTTGCAAATATAATGGAAAGGGCAGGTTTTGATGTAGGTAAGCAGTAACAAGCAGTTATGAATTTTCGATTTCCATCATCACTTATAATTACTTTGCTATAAATTGAGAAATTAATTTGCACTTATATTTGGGATTTTGAAAAAGGGACAAAAATGTGAGATTAGTTATCGTGACTTCATATAAAAATTACATACAGATATAAATTGGACACAATAATGAGATTTCTTATTATTGCTGTATTAACACAATTGCAGTTTTCACATTAATAAAAACCTCTCAAAAATGAATTTCTGAATTTACGGTATTTGGAAAAATATTTGCAACAATATGAACCTTCACATATGGAGATGACTTTTAGTATGTGAGTCTACTATGATGAGTTACAGATTGAGTTTATGTTTAATTCCGATCCTCTGACTTTTGCTGAAAAGACGGGCTTTGGACTTTTAAAATTTCATGAAAAAAACTTAGTTATACTGACTAATATTTTCAAAACGCATTTAAATATTGAGCTGATTTTCATATGTGAATTAATATAAAAAAGAAGATGTTGTATGATTGCCAATGAGACAACTCTCTACAAGAGACATGAGTCTGGTACTATGATGAGTTACAGACTGAGTGTAGGTTTGGATCCACTCTACTGATTTTTGCCGAAATTCAGGGCTATGGACTTTGAAAAAATCGTGAAAATAACAGTTATACAGACTTTTTTCCAAACGCCTTCACATGTTAAGCTGTTTTTTAGTATGTGAGTTAACTATGATGAGTTTCAGATTGAGTTTGCGTTTAGTTTGGCTCCGCTGATTTGTGTTGAAATTACTGGATTTGGACTTTGAAAATTTTATGAAAATCACAGTTATACAGACTTTCATTCTCAAATTTTCACTCCTAAGAATGGCTTCAAGCTCTTTCTGCAAGTGAGGCCATTTATGTCTTTCTGACACATCTAGTTTCATATTTGTTCTTTAATTATATATCATACTTTTATACTTTACAGAGAACCACAGAACACAGAGTAGATATGAAGATGCTTTGATAATCAAGGTTTTTGCGTTCCAGTTTGCCAACACATATGCCTCCTGTTTTTATATAGCATTCTTTAGAGGGGTATGTTTTTAATGCTCAAATTTATACAACTACATTGTACATTATAAGGAATTTTTGTCTTGCCTTGATAAAGAGGCTGACTTAAGTGTGCTGTTTTTGGCTGCATCACTAATTTGTTAAAGTTTGTAATTAGGTCAGTTTTAAGGGTGGTATGTCACTGATATTAGTATGCAGTTCTATTAGTATTGGCACATCTCATTTCCATGGAGATTATTTGGCCCCACCTACTCACTCATTCATGGTCAATTTACTTTGGATTGAGGTAACGAGGAGGGTTCAGATCTCACAAAAAATGTTTAACCCTGCCGCATTTTTGCCCCTGTCCCAAGTCAGGAACCTCTAGCCCATGTATTTAGTCTTGATTGTTTTTTAAATTTTTGAATTTTAAATTTTGGTTCATTAGTATCTTTTGTGAGTTAAGTGTGATGCTATTGTGCTGATCTAGTATACATTATTGTTTAGGACCAGCTGATATACTGTGGATTCATAACCAATTTTTGTGGATTGAGAAACTTTCATATTTGTGGATATTTGATTCTGTGGTTTTGTGAAAGTCTGCATTCAAGCCTATAGAAAAATTGTAATAGTTGAACATTTAAATTTGTGGTTCACCTGAAGCAAAGAAATCCATGAAAATTGGTATCCCACGATTTATAATGAATTCACTGTACATGTGAAATTTGCCACTGGACATTAAAACACCAATTCATTATCATTAGCAAAACCACAACAGCAAGCATTTAGGAAATTTAATTTCCCTCAATCACAGTAAATAAATGAATCCACAGTATTCTGCAAGAGACAGTGTATTCACAAGAATAAGTGTAATAGCAATAATAACAATAATATTTTGTAATTAACTAATTCTTTTCAGAAATTTGAGATATTTGGTAAAGGAGATGATTATTATGATGCATGCTCCGATACCTGTATGTCTCAGTTGTCATTCCAAGTGATGGTTCTCATGCTCATCAAACGTTCCCAAAATTCTTAAGATATTATTTTACCGTAAGTATATCTAATTCCTCAAAGATATTATTTTACAGTGAGTATATATCTAATTCCTTAAAAGATATTATTTTACAGTGAGTATATATCTAATTCCTCCAAGATATTATTTTACAGTCAGAGTATATCTAATTCCTCCAAGATGTTATTTTACAGTAAGTATATCTAATTCCTCCAAGATGTTATTTTACAGTGAGTATATCTAATTCCTCCAAAATATTTTTTTACAGTGAGTATATCTAATTCCTCCAAAATATATTTTACAGTGAGTATATCAAATTCCCCCAAGATATTATTTTACAGTGAGTATATCTAATTCCTCCAAGATATTTATTTTACAGTGAGTATATCTAATTCCTCCAAGAAAATTATTTTACAGTGAGTATATATCTAATTCCTCCAAGATATTATTTTACAGTCAGAGTATATCTAATTCCTCCAAGATATTATTTTACAGTGAGTATATCTAATTCCTCCAAGATATTATTTTACAGTCAGAGTATATCTAATTCCTCCAAGATATTATTTTACAGTGAGTATATCTAATTCCTCCAAGAAATTATTTTACAGTGAGTATATCTAATTCCTCCAAGATATTATTTCACAGTCAGAGTATATCTAATTCCTCCAAGATATTATTTTACAGTGAGTATATCAAATTCCCCAAGATATTATTTTACAGTGAGTATATCTAATTCCCCCAAGATATTATTTTACAGTGAGTATATCTAATTCCTCCAATATATTATTTTACAGTGAGTATATCTAATTCCTCCAAATATTATTTTACAGTGAGTATATCTAATTCCTCCAAGATATTATTTTACAGTCAGAGTATCAATCAATATATTTTACGAGTACAATAAGATATATTTTACAGTGAGTATATCTAATTCCTCAAGATATTATTTTACAGTGAGTATATCTAATTCCTCAAGATATTATTTTACAGTGAGTATATCTAATTCCTTAAAGATATTATTTTACAGTGAGTATATCTAATTCCAAGAATTATTTACAGTGAGTATATTAATTCCTAAAGATATTATTTACAGTGAGTATATCTAATTCCTAAAGATATTATTTTACAGTGAGTATATCTAATTCCTCCAAGATATTATTTACAGTGAGTATATCTAATTTCTCCAAGATATTATTTTAAGTGATATATCTATTCTAAGATATTATTTTACAGTGAGTATATCTAATTTCTATAAGAATATTATTTTACAGTGAGTATATCTAATTCTCCAAGATATTATTTTACAGTGAGTATATCTAATTTCTCCAAGATATTATTTTACAGTGAGTATTATCATTTCATAGATTTTCTTAAAGATATTATTTTACAGTGAGTATATCTAATTCTTAAAGATATTATTTTACAGTGAGTATATCTAATTCCAAAGATATTATTTTACAGTGAGTATATCTAATTCCTCCAAGATATTATTTTACAGTGAGTATATCAAATTCCCCCAAGATATTATTTTACAGTGAGTATATCTAATTTCTCCAAGATGTTATTTTACAGTTAGTGTATCTTATTCCCTCAAGATATTATTTTACAGTGAGTATATCTAATTCCATAAAGATATTATTTTACAGTGAGTATATCATAATATCCTTTAAGATATTATTTATCAGTGAGTATATCTAATTCCATAAAGATATTATTTTACAGTGAGTATATCTAATTCCTCCAAGATATTATTTTACAGTGAGTATATCTAATTCCACCAAGATATTATTTTACAGTGAGTATATCTAATTCCTCCAAGATGATTATTTTACAGTTAGAGTATATCTAATTCCTTAAAGATATTATTTTACAGTGAGTATAATCTAATTCCTTAAAAGATATTATTTTACAGTGAGTATATCTAATTCCTAAAGATATTATTTTACAGTGAGTATATCTAATTCCATAAAGATATTATTTTACAGTAGAGATATCTAATTCCTCCAAGATATTATTTTACAGTGAGTATATCTAATTCCTAAAGATATTATTTTACAGTGAGTATATCTAATTCCTCCAAGATATTATTTTACAGTGAGTATATCTAATTCCTTAAAGATATTATTTTACAGTGAGTATATCTAATTTCCTCCAAGATATTATTTAACAGTGAGTATATCTAATTCCTCCAAGATATTATTTTACAGTGAGTATATCTAATTCCTCCAAGATATTATTTTACAGTGAGTATATCTAATTCCTCCAAGATATTATTTTACAGTGAGTATATCTAATTCCTCCAAGATATTATTTTACAGTGAGTATATCAAATTCCCCCAAGATATTATTTTACAGTGAGTATATCTAATTCCTCCAAGATATCATTTTACAGTGAGTATATCTAATTCCTCCAAGAAATTATTTTACAGTGAGTATATCTAATTCCTCCAAGATATTATTTTACAGTCAGAGTATATCTAATTCCTCCAAGATATTATTTTACAGTGAGTATATCTAATTCCTCCAAGATATTATTTTACAGTCGAGTATATCTAATTCCTCCAAGATATCATTTTACAGTGAGTATATCTAATTCCTCCAAGATAATTATTTTACAGTGAGTATATCTAATTCCTCCAAGATATTATTTTACAGTCAGAGTATATCTAATTCCTCCAAGATATTATTTTACAGTGAGTATATCTAATTCCTCCAAAGATATTATTTTACAGTCGAGTATATCTAATTCCTCCAAGATATCATTTTACAGTGAGTATATCTAATTCCTCCAAGATATTATTTTACAGTGAGTATATCTAATTCCTCCAAGATATTATTTTACAGTGAGTATATCTAATTCCTCCAAGATATTATTTTACAGTGAGTATATCTAATTCCTCCAAGATATCATTTACAGTGAGTATATCTAATTCCTTAAAGATATTATTTTACAGTCAGAGTATATCTATTTCCTCCAAGATATTATTTTACAGTGAGTATATCTAATTCCTTAAAGATATTATTTTACAGTCAGAGTATATCTAATTCCTTAAAGATATTATTTTACAGTGAGTATATATCTAATTCCAGAAAGATATTATTTTACAGTGAGTATATCTAATTCCTCCAAGATATTATTTTACAGTCAGAGTATATCTAATTCCTTAAAGATATTATTTTACAGTGAGTATATCTAATTCCTTAAAGATATTATTTTATAGTGAGTATATCTAATTTCTCAAAGATATTATTTAAAAGTGAGTATATCTAATTCCTCCAAGATATTATTTTACAGTGAGTATATCTAATTCCTCCAAGATATTATTTTTCAGTGGGTATATCTAATTCATTAAAGATATTATTTAATCGTAAGTATATCTAATTCCTCAAAAATATTATTTAACCGTAAGTTTATCTCTGCAGACAGGAGAGGAATGTATGAGTGACTCAATTTCTGTAACTGTTTGAGTTCTCTTACTTTTATGAATAATTTATCATGGGAATTTCATGCAATAGTTTCTTTTGTCCATACATGAGGGGGTATGACATTTTTCAGGACGTTGGGATTGGGCCTTTTATTTTTGCAGGAATCTTGGACTAAGACTTATCAGGGATCAGGAATTTATGATGAATTTTAATGAATCATGGAGAGAATGCTCATATGTTGTTAGAGATAGACTGTTCAAAGAAAAAAAAACTTTGGTATCCTGTCTATAATAGACCACATGATAATTGGAAATGACCAGGATGTTTTGTCCAAAGTTCACTTTATAACTGGAAAAGATGAAAAATTTTCATCAATTTTTCAGAAAACTTTGTATAGTGGAAAACCTTAATATAAAGTTGATATATCTCTTTTAAAAGTTATAAACCTTTGAACTTAGAAACTGCACCCATATACAAATTTGTATATCTTTTTATAAATTTTTATTACCGTATAGCCAAATATATGGTCAAAATGAGGAGTTTGATATGTTTGTGATTGGTAGAAAGATTAAAATAGAAATTGGTATAAAAAGATTAGCATATAAATCTAAATTAATATGCCTGTGAAAATGCATTCAATAACAGAAATATTTGAGGGCAAGTAAAATGTGAAAGTGGGGGTATTTGTAATACTCAGCAGACAATTCTACTTTCACTTGTCAATGATGATGTCTGTCTTTCTGTGATTTATGGCTTTGATTGCCCTCTTTGTATCTTTTCACTTTTTCTTGGCAAGGGGAATTTAAAGCTATGAACATGGTGAATTTAATAGACAACGGGAATTTATAGCTATAAATTTAATAGGCAAGGTCAATTGATAGCTATTATTTGCTACCTTCTCTTATCATCTGTTATAATTTTTTGTAGGACCTTAAGAAAATGGTGGCGTAACCGTCCAAATTGGTATTGCCGTTACAGATATTGTGATTGTTGTCAATGTTGTCAAAATAAAGTAACCGATGAAGAGGCATTAGCTGATGAAGATAAGAAAATGACCTTTGATTATGTAGAAAATGAAAGATTAAAGCCTGTTTTAGATGACTTTACTCTAAGTGAATATACAGAGAAGATACTTCAGTATGGTTTTCTGATGGTAAGTATATCTTAGTTAAAAAGATTTTTTAAAGGCAGTGCTTTAAGGCCTGACTTTCAAGTCATGAGGTACATCTTTTCATACGCAACGTCCAACTAATCTATGTAAGGGGGTCTTTTGGCCAGAAATAGATCCAGAAATGTTCAATTTTCTCCTCTTCTTTTTATGGTATGATATGGTTTTTGTTTCTTTCATTTACATTGGGGAATAAAGAAACGATCAGTGTGTATAGTTCGTTATAAAAAACTTGTTATTAATGTGTATATTTTGCATTATAAGCAGTCAACCTGATTACATACTATCATTATTTGTATTCCGTGTGGAAAGAGGTCGGGTCAATTTCGAGTGTTATCTGACATCTAAAGATTTTTAGCTCACCTGGCCCGAAGGGCCAAGTGAGCTTTTCCCATCACTTTGCGTCCGTCGTCGTCCGTCGTCGTCTGTCGTCGTTAACTTTTACAAAAATCTTCTCCTCTGAAACTACTGGGCCAAATTAAACCAAACTTGGCCACAATCATCATTGGGGTATCTAGTTTAACAAATGTGTGGCGTGACCCCGCCAACCAACCAAGATGGCCGCCATGGCTAAAAATAGAACATAGGGGTAAAATGCAGTTTTTGGCTTATAACTCAAAAACCAAAGCATTTAGAGCAAATCTGACATGGGGGTAAAATTGTTTATCAGGTCAAGATCTATCTGCCCTGAAATTTTCAGATGAATCGGACAACCCGTTGTTGGGTTGCTGCCCCTGAATTGGTAATTTTAAGGAAATTTTGCTGTTTTTGGTTATTATCTTGAATATTATTATAGATAGAGATAAACTGTAAACAGCAATAATGTTAAGCAAAGTAAGATTTACAAATAAGTCAACATGACCGAAATGGTCAGTTGACCCCTTTAGGAGTAATTGCCCTTTATAGTCATTTTTTACCCATTTTTGAAATCTTAGTAATCTATTACAAAAATCTTCTCCTCTGAAACTACATGGCCAAATTAATCCAAACTTGGCCACAATCATCTTTGGGGTATCTAGTTAAAAAAATGTGTGGCGTGACACGGCCAACCATCCAAGATGGCCGCCATGGCTAAAAATAGAACATAGGGATGAAATGTAGATTTTGGCTTATATCTCTGAAACCAAAGCATTTAGAGCAAATCTGACATGATGTAAATTTGTTCATCAAGTAAAAATCTATCAGCTCTGAAACTTTCAAATGAATCGGACAACCGGTTATTGGGTTGCTGCCCCGAAATAAGTAATTTGAAGGAAATTTTGCAGATTTTGGTTATTATCTTGAATATTATTATAGAAAGAGATAAACTGTAAACAGCAATAATGTTCAGCAAAGTAAGATCGACAAATAAGTCAACATGACCAAAATTATCAGTTGACCCCTTAAGGAGTTATTGCCCTTTATATTTAATTTTGACCAATTTTTCGTAAATTTTTGTAATCTTTTACAAAAATCTTCTCCTCTAAAACTCCTGGGCCAAATTTAACCAAACTTGGCCACAATCATTATTGGGGTATCTAGTTTAAAAAAATGTGTGGCGTGACCCGTACAACCAACCAAGATGGCTGACATGGCTAAAAATAGAACATAGAGGGGAAATGTAGATTTTGGCTTATATCTCTGAAACCAAAGCATTTAGAGCAAATCTGACTGGGTAAAATTGTTTATCAGGTCAAGATCTATCTGCCCTGAAATTTTCAGACAAATCAGACAACCTGTTGTTGGGTTGCTGCCCCCAAATTAGTAATTTTAAGGAAATTTTGCAGATTTTGGTTATTATCTTGAATATTATTATAGATAGAGATAAGCTGTAAACAGCAATAATGTTCAGCAAAATAAGATCTACAGATAAGTCAACATGACCAAAATTGTCAATTGACCCCTTAAGGAGTTATTGCCCTTTATAGTCAATTGTTAACAATTTTCATAAATTTTTGTTAATTTTTGTAAATTTTTAGGAAATATTTTCCACTGTAATTACTGGGCCAAGTTCATTATTGATAGAGATAATTGTAGCAACAAGAATGTTCAGTAAAAAGAAAGATCTACAAACACATCACCATCACAAAAACACCATTTTGTCATGAATTTATCTGTGTCCATTGATAATGTGCACATAGACCAAAGTGAGCGACACAGGCTCTTGAGAGCCTCTAGTTTAATTAGTTCAGACGTTGATATAACAATGAAAGGTCGACTGAACATGATTAACATTGCATCTTCTATAATTCAAAGTGGAATTCGGTTTATGAATGAGAAACCGTAAAGCGTTTTCAATTTCGGTATTAGTTATGTATGTTGTCTACGTATTATCCTGGTTCCCGGTACTACGTTCCGGGCATTAGCTATTTGATATATGTGTAAAATTACGATCGGGTACCAGTCAATCTACGCATGTATGTGTACATGATTTCTCGCCAAAATGACCGACTAACAGCTATGGAAAAATAGTTCATAAACGTTGCGTATAATGATATGCAAATTCATAATTAATCGTAACTTTTTTAATCTTTATATAATAAATATAACAAAATGGATTCCACAAAATAGAAAATAGCATTATTTTATGAGTATTTCTCATAATTTTTAGCTCACCTGGCCCAAAGGGCCAAGTGAGTTTTTCCCATCACTTGATGTCCGGCGTCCGTCGTCGTCATTGGAGTCCGTCGACCGTCGTCGTTAACTTTTACAAAAATCTTCTCCTCTGAAACTACTGGGTCAAATTTAACCAAACTTGGCCACAATCATCATTGGGGTATCTAGTTTAAAAAATGTGTGGCGTGACCCCGCCAACCAACCAAGATGGCTGCCATGGCTAAA
Source organism: Mytilus edulis (assembly GCA_019925275.1). Classification (NCBI taxonomy): domain Eukaryota; kingdom Metazoa; phylum Mollusca; class Bivalvia; order Mytilida; family Mytilidae; genus Mytilus; species Mytilus edulis. The sequence goes on along the minus strand of CM034361.1, from coordinate 67,322,730 downwards.
AATAGAACATAGGGGTAAAATGCAGTTTTTGGCTTATAACTCAAAAACCAAAGCATTTAGAGGAAATTTGACATGGGGTAAAATTGTTTATCAGGTCACGATCTCTCTGCCCTGAAATTTTCAGATGAATCAGACAACCTGTTGTTGGGTTGCTGCCCCTGAATTGGTAATTTTAAGGAAATTTTGCTGTTTTTGGTTATTATCTTGAATATTATTACAGATAGAGATTAACTGTAAACAGCAATAATGTTCAAAAAAGTAAGATTTACAAATAAGTCAACATGACCGAAATGGTCAGTTGACCCCTTTAGGAGTTATTGCCCTTTATAGTCAATTTTTAACCATTTTTCGTAAATCTTAGTAATCTATTACAAAAATCTTCTCCTCTGAAACTACATGGCCAAATTAATCCAAACTTGGCCACAATCATCTTTGGGGTATCTAGTTTAAAAAATGTGTGGCGTGACCTGGCCAACTAACCAAGATGGTTGCCATGGCTAAAAATAGAACATAGGGGTGAAATGTAGATTTTGACTTATATCTCTGAAACCAAAGCATTTAGAGCAAATCTGACATGGAGTAAAATCGTTCATCAAGTAAAAATCTATCTGTCCTGAAACTTTCAAATGAATCGGACAACCGGTTGTTGGGTTGCTGCCCCGAAATAAGTAATTTGAAGGAAATTTTGCAGATTTTGGTTATTATCTTGAATATTATTATAGATAGAGATAAACTGTAAACAGCAATAATGTTCAGCAAAATAAGATCTACAAATAAGTCAATAAGACCAAAATGGTCAATTGACCCCTTAAGGAGTTATTGCTCTTTATAGTCAATTGTTAACAATTTTCATAAATTTTTGTAAATTTTGGTAAATTTTAAGGAAATATTTTCCACTGTAATTACTGGTCCAAGTTCATTAGAGATAGAGATAATTGTAGCAACAAGAATATTCAGTAAAGAAAGATCTACAAACACATCACTGATCACCATCACCAAAACTGAATTTTGTCATGAATTTATCTGTGTTTATTGTTAATATGCACATAGACCAAGGTGAGCGACACAGGCGCTTGAGAGCCTCTAGTTTCACTTCCGGGCGCAGTAATACATATGTTTTGAAGAAGCTGGAAGAATTTGACAGACAAAGTGAATTGAGGAAAGATAGATACAGTAAAACATTAATGTACAGAACAAACAATTCATCACACAAATAGTACAGGCTTAAAGCAGTTTATCTATACACGAACTGTAGTCTATGTTTAAACGACGCGGTGACTACAAGGTACGGTCATACTGGGTAAGTCTAAATATTAAACTACCCGCGTGATATTAGGTAGAAGCATACGTAATGCTAAATATGCTACAAATTTTTCCCTGTTTAATCGTTAAACCAGCAATATAATTTCTCCTTACTTTAAAAAACCACAATAATAAACACGGGTTGTATGTACGTATCTTTTCTCTTGATGTAGACCTAGTGTTTTCTTGTCCTTAAGTTCATTTGTTGATGTTTGAATATTTCTGAATGAATGCAGCAATTATATATACTGAAGACTAGGGCTGTACAATAAAAGTGTACGTTCAGGAAACTATTCTTGGTAAAAAACTTAATTTTCTTTAAGAAATATATACTGTTATTTATATAATTGCCATGTAATTAAACCAATGTCTGTTTGCAACCGCAATTACCGTTTTAGAATAAAAAAAGGGGGGTGGTGGTAATTCAAGACGTCATAATTTTTGGGATTACAATTCAATGCCATCTGTTTGAGAATTTTTGGTGAATGCTACAATAATACGGTTTTCCTACAAGAGGTATATCATACTGATAATTATTCTAGCAGTAATTATGTTAATTTAGGATGTAATGACAGGAATTCATGAGCTATGCCTCAGGCTTTCTGAAAAAATATCAATGACAATGTAAACAGGAACAAAACATTGACATGAATGATGCTCTCTTCTATGTTATAGTTATTTAGGTATGTGTGTTGCACAAGTTTTTAACAAGTTTCAAAAAAGCTAATGTTATAAAACTTTTTTTCAGGGCACAAACCCACTTTAAAGAGACTTGTCTACTGCCATTCCCATCCTATTTTCATGCACCATTTGCAAGCAAGAGACTGAATGGTTTGCAAAATTAAAAATCAGGACGGTGTCCTGTAAACCAAAAGAACTAAACTGGATGAATATTGTAGGAGAAATCTAGAGGAAAGTTTTGATTTTTGAAATTGGTTTTCCTGAAAAGTCATTCATCCTGTAGAAAGGATTTATAACTGTCCACCACCAACTGACGAGCTAATGTTGAGCTTCACAGATGGAATTACTCAAACACCATCAATGCCTATGTTTTCAGCACAGATTTCGCAAATCATGACACAGCTGTGCATTTTTTATACCTGTTAAGAGTTGTATACTAAATTTTATTTTTATATAAATAAATATATATTGTGTCATTTTAGAACTTGTATTTTGCCAAAAGATGCATACTAGTAAATGAAAGTGGTGCAATTCATTTTGCTTTGGTATATAGATTTGAATTACAATTGTTCATGTTATTGTAATGCATATAAAAATAAGGAGATGTGGTACAATGTATATACATGATATTTAGTGAGTTTATCAAACTAAAGTGAATAAGAAATGGGTATAAGCAGTTACAGGTACTACTGTACAATCTCAAACAATGAGAAAAACTCATACCGTAAAGAGAATTTCATATTTAATAGTAAGTTTTGTTTTTGCATTGCATAATTTTCTTCTATTGTCTTAATTGCAAATATGGGAAGTGGTTAAAATGCTAATGAGACAGCTGTTATGGCCACCAGTTCCTTAATTAAAAACTCCTTTTTCATTCATACCGGTAGATTACTTTATCATGTTTATACTGAAAATAATTTTGCTTGGAGTTAGAAACATACCTGCCAACTTTTCTAAATGCACATGGGGGTATTACGTGAAAGATGGTTCTTATAGTCCTACAAAACCTTCAAGGGGGCCTTCAAATATATTCTAATGTGGTTTTTTGGCTTCTTCGTGCGTTAACAAGCTCATAGCCATTGTTGAATTAATTGTTTCTTTAAAATAGTGGACAAAATTACTCTTACAAAATTTCCATTTGGGAGCCTCCATGGGGGAAATCCTCCGCAAATACTGACAGTTGGCAGGTATGTAGAAAAAGTATGGTCATCAAAAGAGTTGACATGTTACTATGTACATTTACCATTATGTTACTTGATGTTCTTGCAATACACACAGTATGGAGACTAGTCAATCTTTGTGAACTATTTTTCATAGGATGGGAGTCATTGAATATGCGTATACAATCAATAATTAAAAATAGTCTATTTATATTAAAAAGGAAAAGTTCTTATATGTCTTTAAAATGTATTTCATGGCGAGGTACAGAAAATATACTGTAAACAGTAGACTATAGATATAGGTGAACTAGGTACAAGAGAACTCTAAATCTTAAATACTACAAACCACCTCTGTTCTATGGAAGATAATGATATAACTGAACTAGAAATACACACAACCTGTAATTAACTGCATTTACAGCGCTTTCGTGCTTTGATTATTAAAGGAGAGGATGCAATAATCTCTTTAATTGACCACATTTTTTCCCCTGACATTTGACCTTGATTAGAGATTTTAGTGTATAGCAATAGGCTCTAGTTTCCAATGTTGTGGGGTTGTACTCTAATTCACCATTTCAGAATCTAATGCATTCTGGGTAATTTTTTCAAAATGTACACCAAAACGTCGTGATTGGTTAAAAACGTTCGAAACAATGGAAATCCAACCAATGACGTGACGTTATTTTTATTTTGGGGTACGAACAATAAATGTAACCATAGTCCTTTAGATTCTGAACGGGCCAATTGACATTTGCTCAAAATTAGTGTTTGTCAAAATGCTATATATCCAATGAAATTATTACTGTATATTGTGTGTTTCATTTTTCTTGAAATTATTGTATTTTTATCAACAGTTCAAAGTAAATATTTTGTCAAAATTTTATGGAAATTAAACAAGGCAAATCTATTTTAGTCAATATGTTAGGTACTCCCTTAAGGGCATACGATACAGTTACAGGGGAGGTAATGACGTTGCTAACGTAAAAGGTTATTTTTCACGACTTCAAACTGTGACATAACAGGAAAAGATGCATTTTTGACAGATTTTTTATCATTCAAACTGATTTAACTTGAAAACGATGCTCTTTTTAAAAATGACATTTGGCTTGATTATGCATGAAGATTATTTGTGCCAATTTTATGAACAAATCACCGATGAATTTAAAAAAAATTAGATAAATATACAGCAAAAATTGTCGTTCTTTGACTAAAATCGTGAAAATGTGATAAAAATGAATAATTTTCAAAGAATTGTTACACAAATTCTAAGTATTATTTTGTAGAGAAGATATTCCAGATGCTTTTACAAAATGCTTGCGTTTATAATTATCTTTTGAAACAAAAAAGTTATGTCATTCCAAAGGATAGAATTATGTCCAAGAAACCGAAATTTTCAGTAAATTTCTAAAATTTCGACCCCATGTATTTCTAAAAGTAACACATGAAGGTATATTTTTATGCCCCACCTACGATCCACCTACGATAGTAGAGGGGCATTATGTTTTCTGGTCTGTGCCTCCGTTCGTCCGTGCATCCATTCGTCCGTCTGTGCGACTGTTCGCTTCAGGTTAAAGTTTTTGGTCAAGGTAGTTTTTGAAGAAGTTGAAGTCTAATCAACTTGAAACTTAGTACACATGTTCCCTATGATATGATCTTTCTAATTTTAATTCCAAATTAAAGTTTTGACCCCGATTTCACGGTCCACTGAACATAGAAAATGATAGTGCGAGTGGGGCATCCGTGTACTTGGGACACATTCTTGTTTATTACATATTTGAATTGACTAGGTGAAAAAATAGCTTGCATGCAAACTTTCGTCAAACATTCACCATGGGATCAAAACTGTATCGTATGCCCTTAAGTTACATTAATAACATTAATTGAAAACAGCTGACAGCAACCAACAAAAGCCACAGGACTTCATGCTCCTGTTTTTGGAAAGGCGTACAAAGAAATGTGTGGTTTTACACTAAAACAATTGTACCCTGTATTTACATTAGTTAAGTTTGAAACAGAAAAAAGTTAATCTAACACACCGATAGTTTATATAAAAAAGAAAATGTGGTATGATTGCCAATGAGACAACTGTCCACAAGAGACCAAAATGACACAGACATTAACAACTATAGGTCACCGCACGGCCATTAACAATGAGCAAAGCCCATACCGCATCAGCTATAAAAGGCCCCGATATGACAATGTAAAACAATTCAAACGAGAAAACTAACGGTCTTATTTATATAAAAGAATGAACTTGTTATGAAATTTGTTTTACAGCTATTTGCAGCTTCTTTTCCTCTGGCACCGTTATTGGCATTGTTAACAAATGCTATCGACATCAGAGTGGATGCTAAACGATTGTTGTGGATGTATAGACGTCCAGTGGCAGCAATTAGAGGGGATATAGGTATTTATTTTAGATGATAGGAGACTATTCACGATGAACAGATCTAGAATTCTTGATTGTTTTGATTCATAATTTTTTCTTTCTTTTATGGTTGATTATTGATCAATTTGTCCAAGGGATATAATCATTCAAACCTAAAGATGTCAACATAATGATAAGGATTTGTCTTTTTGACCATATTTATATGGATAAATGACTTATATTTCAGTTCAAATTTTCAAGGATTAATTAGGGTTGAAGTGGTGTAATTAAATAGACATCCTGTTGTCCATATAACTTGTCCTACAAGCTGATGCAGGGCCTCAGTGGCCGAATAGTCTAAGTAGTCGATCTTCTGTATCACAAGCCTATTAACACTGAGGTTGTGAGTTCGAATCCAGCACGTGGTAGGTGTGCTCGGCTCCAATCTTAATTGACTAGGATTGTCAGTTTTCCTACTGAAGGTCGGTGGTTTTCTCCAGGCATTCTGGCTTCCTCCACCAATAAAAACTGACCTCCACAAAATAGCACAATAGTTCTGAAAGTGGCATTAAACACCAATCAATCAATCAATATATTTGATGCAGCCATGATTGATACCATAAACAAATGTAAGAATTATAGTCGGCAAACAGTTCTAATATAATTTCTTTAAACAGGATTTTCAAGCTGCTAACTGTTTATGTCTCTACCTGCATATGAGTCAAGAATAGAAAGGAGTAGGTTTGACAAGGCCGTTATATGGCCCCTATTTCTAGCTACAATTTCAAATTAGATTTATTGACCAATATCACAATGAATCATAGCTAATAATCTAATATACAATGACTAGATAAGAAAATGTCTTTTTGTTGAAAATTTATGCACTTTTTTTTTCATGACTTCACAAAGAGCACTCACTTTGATTTTCCACCAAAATTCAATGAAAATGAGTAAATTTCCATTTATTTGTTGGACAGGAAATAGAGAGCATGTGTCTACAAAAAAGACATAATGTTTGTTATAACATTTTACATATCTGACTTGGATGTTTAGTGTGTCAAAGCCGGCGCTCTATCATTGTCTATGTTTCCTAGGCTAAATTTTGTTGAAATCTGGATGATTTACTCAAATTTCACAAAAATATCTACTTTTGTCCTATTTGCGTTGTTATGTAAACGCTTCATGAGAAAAGCCATACAAAAATAATTCCATTTCACTGTCTATAATTGTGTGTCTTTTCATTAACTTGAAACATGTCTTAACCTTAAACAACGGATTTGATATTCTGGGCCAACTTTAACCCTTACCAAACTTACTCATTTCTATTGTATGTTGTTCTGAAAATGCACGAATTATTTTTGTCCTCTTAGCATTTAGAAATCAACCGTCAGTCAAACAGTTTTATGTTTTATGTTTTAGGTAAATGGTATGGAATCCTCCAGTTTGTCAATTTAGTTGCTGTTGTAACGAATGGATTTATCATTGCTTTCACTTCATCATGGGCTCAAGATTGGACTACAACAGAAAAACTCTGGCTTGTTATAGGATTTGAGGTATGTATATTTTGATATATAGTGTAATCGACATTATTATTTATATGGAACCAATTTTCTTAGATTTCATTGGTAAAGAAGAATTACAAAAAAATTGGTACCTATAAAAATAGGTGAATTGACAAATGTACAACATTTGAGGGGGATAACATCTTTATCAAGACTCCGGTATCAGGTGTTTTTAAGCTCGGGATTTCGGGATTGACCCTTTTGGGATTGACCCTTTCGGATCCAGGAATTTCATTTTTTTCCAAAATTTCGGGACCTCATGTTTTTAAGCCCAGGATTTCGGGATCAGGACCCATCCTATCCCCCTCACATTTCAAACATGTAAACTAACAGCCTGATTCATATAAAAAACAATAAACAAAATACAAAAATACTAATTGCTAAATTAAATAGATAGACCAAGAGTAAAATTGTTGATAACTGAAATATTGAAACTGGACTATATTTGATGTAATGATTATTTACAAATACCTAGATGTTATATGCAAAGTAAAAATCTAATATAGATTATCCCTCCTTCTTGAATATCACTCATACATTTGTACAAAAAAAGGTAGAAATTATTTGATTTTTTTTTTTTAAAAATATAGATATCTGACCATAATAGAAAAAAACACCAAAAGATAATAGTTCAAAATCAGTACATGCACAAAAAAACAGAAAATTACACAAAAAACAAAGGAACTGCATTTTTATTGCTGTTCTTCATCTCAACTTTACAACGAGGCCTTCAACACGGAGATAAAAGAAAATAAAAACTTTCACCAGATATTTGTTATGTCCAGATACTTTTAATTTGAAAACAAGAACTGTTTTCCATAGAAAGATTTATTTGGTCTCTGAAAACAGTACATTTTTGATATAAAAGGGGCAGATTTGAAACAAAAACTTTGGAGATAGAGCTATTCTTGCTATTATTTGCATCTTTTCTTTTTCATCTGCATTAATGACAGATATCTTCAATGTTTTGATAAAACCCTGTAAGAAACAGATAATATCTCTTATTAATAACAATTTACGATTGTTTCAGCATATAGTTTTTGGATTGAAGTTCATTTTAGCCTATCTCATTCCTGATGTACCAGCAGCTGTTGCATTAGATATAAGAAGAGTAAGTTTTGTTTTATTTCGTTTTATGCCCCACCTTTGATAGTAGAGGGGCATTATTATACCCCTGCTTTATAAAAGGAGGGGTATACTGTTTTACCTCTGTCTGTCTGTCACTCCGTCCGTCAGTCCATCTGTCAGTCCATCAGTCTGTCTGTCTGTTCATTCGTCTGTGGATCCGTACGCCAGGATTCAGGTTAAAGTTTTTGGTCAAGGTGGTTTTTGATAAAGTTGAAGTCCAATCAACTATAAACTTAGTACACATGTTCCCCATGATATGATCTTTCTAATTTTAATGCCAAAAGTAGAATTTTGACCCCATTTCACGGTCCACTGAACATGGAAAATGATAGTGCGAGTGGGGCGTACTATGGACACATTCTTGTTACTTAATACTTTGAAAAAATGTTTTGTAAAAAGGAATGTTTTTCATTTATAATATATACACAGTTATAGATGTATTGGAAATTTTACAGTTGGGTTTTTAAAGCCAATAGGTAGCAGAAAAAAAACATCAAAATAAATTTTTGTGAAGATTTGATGCTAGAATTTTGTCTTATATAAGATTCATCAACAGAGCAAAATTTAATTGTGTAGAAATCCAAATGAAATGCCTAAATGGAAAATAAATGATTACATGAAAAGATAGTGGTTTTCAGTATTTTTTTGGAAAATTGAGGTGAATTTGAAAGTCACCTGGGACACAGACATACACCTTTAGTTAATTGCTGGTTATTTGTAACTTTTTGATAACTGAATTTAGTTTTGATGAAGATTGGCCTCAATATCCATAGCATGTCTTGAAGGATTCATAACTATTTTTTTTAGAATATTTTTTTTATTTTCTTGGCAAAAAACATAGATATAAGACAGTTTTATATATATTAATATGTCCAAAGATAGCAATTCCATGAATAAGATCAGATATAGATGAAAATGATTAAAGTAAGCATACCAAACTAAGTAAACTTAGACTCCTTTAAGCTACATATTTTTTATGCCCCACCTACAATAGTAGAGGGGCATAATGTTTTCTGGTCTGTTCGTCCGTCCATCCTTCCGTTCGTTCAGGTTAAAGTTTTTGGTCAAGGTAGTTTTTGATGAAGTTAAAGTCTGATCAACTTCAAACTTAGTACACATGTTCCCTATGATATGATCTTTCTAATTTAATTGCCAAATAAGACTTTGACCCCAATTTCACGGTCCACTGAACATAGAAAATGGTAGTGCAAGTTTCAGGTTAAAGTTTTTGGTCAAGGTAGTTTTTGATTTAGTTGAAGTCCAATCAACTTGAAACTTTGTACAAATGTTCCCTATGATATGATCATTCTAATTTAAATGCCAAATTATATTTTTTATCCCAATTTCACTGTCCACTGAACATAGAAAATGATAATGGGAGTGGGGCATCCATGTACTATGGACACATTCTTGTTAAAGTCTGCTTTATGTATTATAATATTACATTACATTGATAAATAATGCACTATTTGTTTTGTAATATTACAATAAATTTCAGGAAAAGCTTTTTGTTTTATAATATTGCATTACATTGATAAATCATGCACTAATTGTTTTGTAATATTACAATAAATTTCAGGAAAAATTCCAAGTGGCAAAACTCCTTGGTACATCTACACTAGACAAGAAAGGAAAAGGAAGTCATGATTTAGTGGACTATTCTGAACTTGTGCCAAAATATTCCAAGAAAAGGTAATATTGTATTTCATGTTTTTATTTCATTCTTCATGATTGCTGAAGGAAGAAGCATTGGAGTTGTCTCCCATTTTATATTTGTAGAGTAACAATAAGAAGCTTCAGCTTGTCGCAAAAGTTTAGAAAAAGTTGTAGCAATTTTGAAGTTGTTTGATTTGGTATATTAGGGACAACATCAAAAGTTCAATGTAGGATAAAAAACTTAATTCACATATTTTTTTCACTGACCCCCCCCCCCCCCCCCCCCCCCTCTTAACTTAATTTGGGAAAAATTGATTTACCTATATGGATATAGGTAAAATCGATTTTGGATTAACAAAACTTGCAGCAATGTTGACCCCTCCCACCCCCAAACTATTTGATTTCAGTTTTTTATCCTACATCAATCTTTTGATGTCGTCCCTTATTGAAAGATGTAATTGTGATATGGTAGTAAATGTAAAAATGAAAAAAAAATAATTATTGTTTAGAAAAAAATATTCAGAAATATTTTTGAGAACAAGATCCTCCCCCAACAGCTGAATGTTCAAGTGTGAATTTTTTAATGATTTTATATGTGGCCACCACTCATGCATTGAAATCTTGGTTTAAAGGTAAAGAATATGGTGTAAAGATTGTTAATGCAAAAAATATGTGTGGACGAATTGTGGCACCACTGTTATTTTTTTTGAAAAATGTCATAATTGCCAAATCACAGGTGAAATTTTACTGAGTTTTTGAGCCAAAACTATGGGTTTTTGAACCTACTCCTTTAAAAGAATGTATTGAAAAATGTGCTAACTTAATTTTCATTTATCTCTTCATGGTACATCGTTGGTTTTTTATTTTAAGCATGCAACTAATATAATATAATTGAAAATAATTTAATTTACTGCCAAATCATAGTTGAAATTTTTCAGAGTTTTGGAGCCAAAACTATGGGGTTTTTGAACCTTATCCTTTAAAAAATGTATTGAAAAAAGTGCTAACTTAATTTTCATTTATCTCTTCATGGTACATCGTTGGTTTTTGATTTTAAGCATGCAACTAATATAATATAATTGAAAATAATTTAATTTACAGTTTGACGTAAGTTAACTTTAAAATGCATGTTATTGATAAAAATTCACCAAGACATTAATAAACTAAAAAAAAATAATGACCACGCTTGCTTTGTTACTTATAAAAGAATGAAAATTCAGATAAATATTCAGCTAAAGTAAAATGGTGTATTTTTGTGGTGAATTTTGCAAGTTTTAGGACCGAGCCTGTTTGCAAATTTTTATTTTCCCATTTTCTTTGTGCATGATTTTGAACTTCTTCAAAGCTGAAATTAATACAGAAGGGCTGGGATGTTATATGTGAATTTATTTGAATCGTGAAATTATCAAAGGTACACACTTGCAAAAAAAACTTTTATTATACACTCTGTTTCTGCTATTTTTTTACATTCTCCATTAACCTTTCCCTCTAACATTTTAGGTTCATCTATAAAAAAGACCTTGTCATGTTGATATGCATAGGTTTTTTTACAGAGAGTATAAGGGATGACAAAATTTCACACTTTCCCATAAATATTCATTCAAAAGATTAACACCTTCTAGACCAGGAAGATAATTAAGATTAAAACAATTTTAATTATTAAATGGAAGGATGCATGTAATTGTTTTCAAGCACAAACACTTGCAACAAAAAGTCGGTAGATGTCGTTACAGATAGAGTGAAATGAACAGCTTCCATGTAACTTTGAAATCCATTTCAGAGAAAATTCAAAAAAACGTTATTCTTTAAGTTTAATAACTTGAATTGGTATTAGTAAACTTTAAATTTGGATTAGTACAAGAATTTGTGTTTAGTAGTTTATCAATCAAATGTTTTATAACATGTATAAGGAAATGATAGACACCAAACTTGGATTCCTTCATCTGCTGAGAGTGCATGACTCAGACTCACTTGTTTGAATGCAATATATGCACCATACATAAATCTCTTCCTCCTTTGTCTTAATTTGGTTGTGGATGTATATGAAAACCTTCTGTTTCTTTGCACATCTACTGTATTTAAAAAAAGTTGCAATAGTTCTGATTTTAAACTATATTATTTTCTTTACTCTTCATCTAACTCTTAGTTGATATATTTTTTTTCCTGAATGGTTTATTTTAATGATATATTTTTTTCCTGAATGGTTTATTTTAATAATCAATGTACAATTGGCTAAATGAACTCATTTGTTAAATATAGATTCCACAACTGCAACAAGTGTATTACAGTATTTCTCCACTTGAGACAGTTAAATTTTAATATTTAATGCGGGAGGCTTGCCAAGCTTTTTAAATAATTAAAATTGAACTGTTGAGAGTGGAGAAATATCATAATACACGAGTTACAGTGGTGGAATCTGTTTGACATGATTTTTATCCTTTCTGTTCAAAGATTTGAGGAAAGTTGTGCACTTTTAATATGACGTCATCAGGCATGGTCGCCTTTTTTCATGAGGTCACAATAAGAACATTCAGAAGAAAACAAGAAAATTTAACGTCACAATTAAATTTTTACCAATCATATGTGGAGAATAGATTTTTCACTAGTGTGGAGAAATATTTTTCACACACCGGTCAGGAAATGGGATAATAGCTAAAAAAATAGAGAAAATCCATTTTCTTGTTTTCTCTAATTTACTACTGTCATATGCCACTGGCATATGTCATGATAAAAAAGTCATTAAAGGTACAAGGCAAATTCTTATGCAACAACGTTTGTAATGTTCATTTTGATTGGATAAAGTCATTTATTTACATGGCATCAACTCACAATTGATGCTATGGGACGTACACACAAGCACAGATGGCATATTACAGATTTTAAATACATGTTTTAACGTTGTTTTCTGTCAGTTTCGTTAGAATGGAGGTAACAATATTGTATTTTAAGCTCTGATGGCATCAATTGGGGATTTGATGGTTGCAAATACCCGTTTACTGTCACCGCTAACACTTCGCCAGCAAACTTAATTTGCGACCATCAAATCCTCAATTGATGCCGTCGGAGCTTAAAATACAATACACTTATCTCCTAATAATAATGTATGCTAAATGCAGGTTTCCTCTACATAAGAATCATTAGTGAATAAAATTGAGAATGGAAATGGGGAATGTGTCAAAGAGACAACAACCCGACCAAATAAAAAACAACAGCAGAGGGTCACCAACAGGTCTTCAATGTAGCGAGAAATTCCCGCACCCAGATGGCTTGAATAAAAACAGTTGTAAGGTCAAGTCAAATACAAAGATTATGAGCATCAAAAATTGAAAGTTTTTATATGATAAGATCTAGAGTTGATAAAAAAGATAGATATATGGAATTTTCATAAAGGCAGTGAAAGCTATCTAGTTATTAATATTCTTTGTTGAAAAGTATTAAACATTGAACAACTATTTTGTGTTTGCCCTCTAAAATACATACTTTTGACCTTTTATTGACTTACTAGGCTTTTATCCTATTTACAAATCAGCATGTGAAAACACTTTTAAATACATGTAGATATTCAAATGTGACCATATAGTACTTCATGGTAATTTGATTGAACTATTTAAGAGATCATTTAATCATTTGTATTTAAACTATTGTTTATATTTTTTTTAGGCGAGAACGCTCCTCCAATTATGACACTTTTGAGGAGAATGACGACACTTCGAAATCATTATCACAGAAAATAGTAAAAAAGAAAAAGAGAAAAATAAAGAGAAAAAGTCTGACTCTGATGTGTAGGTATTTATAGTGACATACAGTTATCTTTATTTTTGGTATTTTAGAGAAATAGTGTTTTTTTTTATTAACACATCACTATTGTATGTTATATAACTTTGGCACCTAGTGTTTTTTTTATGACTAGTTATATTAATTACTAATTATTATACAGCCTTTGAACCAAATAATTAAACAATACTTTGATTAATTAATAATTAGGAATTATGGCTTTTGTTAGCTTTAAGACTATGGGATAACTTAAAATTAACCTTAACATTGTATTTTTAACTTCATGGAAATTGTAATCATTTATAAAACAATTTACCAGTTAAGAGGGTTGGAATGGGGTACCCCATATGAAGAATGATGGTAAAAATTAGAATAACCTTAACAACAAACATTTTACTCCATTTGAGGCTTACAGTCGCAAAAAATGGACATTAGAACTTGACGATAAAAGAGTATTCCTAACCTAAGTTAAGGTTCTTGAGGAGGGAATTAATATTAATATAATAGCAGGGAAATTGATTGGCAATTAAAAAAAGTCTTGCTAAGTTATAGGTGGCTAATAAGAGGATTATGAAGAACAGTTTATAAATTTTGTAAGAATTGTGATTTTTTTTATATATAATATAAAATAACAATATATATATGTATAAAGTATATATATCGGGTTGTTGTCGCTTTGACACATTCCCCATTTCCATTCTCAATTTTATCTATTCTTCTAGCAAAAAATATATATCTATGCTTTATTATATTTTCTTAAATTTGCTTTAAAATTAATGTCAACTAACATACGTTTGATGAAGTGATGTAATCATCAATTATTCGTCCCAAGAATAGAATAGAAATGAAAATTTTATTACAAACAAAAGCTCTGGAGAGCTCATTGCCAACATTAATGAAATTAAACAACACATGCAATATTAAGTTTTGTAAAACACACATTAATTAGAAACAAAATGAGACAGCTTTATGCATAAGGCTTTTTATACAATATTTCTTTGGTATGGACAATACACCAAGTTAAAAAATGTTAGCATGCAAATTTATGTTGATTTGGTATTATTTATAAATAACCATTTATAAGCATCATGTTAGGGTCACATAATGGGAAACAAAATGTTTGTTGCCTTGCCTGCAACAATTGTGCATTGAGGTGGGAAAGTATATTTATAATTGCCAGGTAGGTGCAAAAATAGTTGAAGGTCAACTTTATTTTATCTTCAGAATCATTGTAAATAAGGTGACAATCATACTCTTTTGATGTGAATCCCTATACATATTCATTTGACCATCTTTGCATACCTTTTGAAAATTAGTTGTGTTTTTCTAGATAACATTCAAATTACACGTTTTGTAGAGTTAGATATTTTTTGTCATCTTTTAAACTTGATGTGTCTAGTATGCTATTCACTATACTGAGTTTAAACATATACACTTTTATTTAATTATGTAACATACAATTTTGTTAATCCTTCACTGTTAAAAACATTTAGATTAACATGTTCACAGGATGATTTTTTTTTTTGCACAGAAAAGAGCCATATCCTTCTTTACCCACAGTAGATTTAATATATAAGAAACCAGAATACACCATTCCCGAAAGGTAAAAGACAACATGCATGCTTCATTGCACACTGCACACTCGTCAACAAGAGTACAAACTCCTGCATGATTCCCACTCCTGTGCATTGGGTTTAGGGTTTTAACAATTGTAACATATTTCAGGAATAGCATAACATTTCTCAGGAAAAGCATAATTTTCCACAGAAATAGCATGATATTTCTCAGGAATAGCATATCATTTCTCAGGAAAAGTATAACTTTCTAAGAATAGCATAATTTTTCTCAGGAATAGCATATTTCTTAAGAACAGCAAATCATTTTCTCAGGAATAGCACAACATTTCTCAGGAATAGCAAAACATTTCTCAGGAATAGCATTATATTTCTTAGGAATAGCTAAACATTTCTCAAGAATAGCATAACATTTCTCTGGAATAGCATAACATTTCTCAGGAATAGCATAACAATTCTCAGCAATAGCATTACATTTCTTAGGAATAGCTGAACATTTCTCAAGAATAGCATAACATTTCTCTGGAATAGCATAACATTTCTCAGGAATAACATAACATTTCTCAGGAATAGTATATTTTTTCTCAGGAATAGCATAACATTTCTCAGGAAAAGCATAACATTTTCTCAGAAATAGCATAACATTTCTTCAGAATAGTATAAAATGATCAGAAATAGCATAACATTCTAAGGAAAAACAGACAATTTCTCAGGAATAGCATTACATTTTCTAATTAGCTGTGCATGTGGTTCTCCACCATGCAGTACTCTATTTTTTTTTTCTTTTTCCACAGGTGTAAACTTTCTTTCAATTCTAGTTGAAATGATTATTATAAAATGAGGAAAACACATATTTAATTTTCAGTGGAACCATGTGTTTATCTACAGTAAATATACCTATTTTCTATGAAACTTTTATAGCTAATTTATGTCCAACTTATCAGCAATTAAGGGGGTAGACCTTAGTTCAGGGAGATAACTCTTTAAATCAGTTAAGCGTTTGTAAAAGTCAAGTTCATCAATGTATTTTAAGCATTTACCTGAAACAGATTGAAAATAATCTATGTAACCTAGAAGCTTAGAATATATTTTTGAAAATGGTTGACACAAACGTACTGATGATTTTAAGAGTTATTTCCCTTAACCGAGGTCTACCTCCTTAATTTTGCATGATTTTCTATCTTAAAGCTTGTTAATGTATTTATACATGAGTAGATCAAAATGTCAAAATTTCGAAGATTCTTCTTTCTTTTCTGCTTTCTAAAGTTTCCTTAAAAATATGTCTGAAATCCAATATTATTTTTTAATGAACTTGAAAAATGACGAACCACTTGTACATCATTCAAAACAAAAGGTTATTTTTATAGCAGTAGTAATATTCTTTTTAACCTCTTTAATTTTACATTGAACATTAATTAATGAAGGGTGAGGGAAGTATTTATTGGGTTATTTAGCACTGTTACTTATGTTATTGTTGTATCTTCTGTTCTAAGATGTATTCATTTTAAAGACTGTGTAAGTCATTAGTACTAGGACATTACAGAATTAAATACCTGGGACAAATTGCACTTTATTTTTTTTTACCTAGATGTTATATTTCATCTGTAGCATGCATTGATGTGTTTGCACTTACAGAAAATACTTTTGATTCTGTAATTGATATTACAATATAATGAATTAATATAAGTTCAGATCTAATCTTCCCTTTTTCTTTTCCATGAATTTTTTTCTGGCTAAGTCCTTGCCTTTCAGTCATTTAATTTTATTCAGAACTCAGAGTACTACATTTTTGCTTGAAACACCAAATTCAAAATTTTGGTGCAAGTTGATTTCTGATTGTGGTACAAAAAAATGTACTATAATCATGATAATTGTATATCGAACAATTTCATGAATAATCAATGTAAAGCCCTGAGATCTTCTTTTTGGTGTCACTGAACTCAAAGTATTTTTATGCCCCACCTACGATAGTAGAGGGGCATTATGTTTTCTGGTCTGTGCGTCCGTTCGTCCGTTCGTCCGTCAGTCCGTCCGTTCGTTCGTCCGTCCGTTCGTTCGTCTGTCTGTCCCGCTTCAGGTTAAAGTTTTTGGTCAAGGTAGTTTTTGATGAAGTTGAAGTCCAATCGACTTCAAACTTAGTATACATGTTCCCTATGATATGATCTTTTTAATTTTAATGCCAAATTAGAGGGTTTACCCCAATTTCAGGGTCCACTGAACATGGAAAATGATAGTGCGAGTGGGGCATTCGTGTACTGGGGACACATTCTTGGTTATACTTAAATTCTATAAAAGAAGCATTTCTATGTATTAATTTAAAAGAATTAATTAAAGAATATTAGATTATCTTTAACAATTGTGATTCACTTGTTAAATGAAAGTTCAAAATTTTAAAGTAACAATGTAGAAAAAATTAAAGAAACAATTAAAAACAATGTACAACCAACAACAAACCCTTATTCACTGCAAATCAATTTAATTATGATTAGTAATTTTGTTTCCATGCTTAACTTTAAATGATCTGAAAACTCTACTTTCTGTTTTAAAGACCTTTAAAGATCCTCTTGTTTTGTCATTAATATTCATGCCTTCAAATATTTCAAGGCTAAAATTTGATTGGCTGATGTAATTTTTACAAAACCAGACAGTAGAATGGATAGATGCTTATTTTAGATCCTTATAAACAAAATGTGCACACATTTTTGCACACTTCAAACATGTGTGTCAAATGTGGTTTGCTTTAAAATGACTAAATATATATGGGATATGAAATAAATATGGTTTAGAATAAACTCTTTAACTAAGTTTGCATGTTAAGATAAATAATCTGAAAGAACTTTATGTACTTATAATTTATATTCTACTCTCTATGGTAAATGTAAGTCTGTATTTGTTTTTGCACACAGATTTTCTGATCCTGAGGTTAAACCTCCTCCTGATAGGGAGGATTTGTATACTGATACAACAGCCATGAGGTATTGAAATGTGTATCACATATTTTGTAGTCATTGTAGTGTTAAAGCATCAATACCCTGCAGGGGCGGATCCAGCCATTTAAAAAAGGGGGTGTTCCTAACCCAGGACAAAGGGGGGGTTCCAATTACATGTCCCCATTCAAATGCATTGATCGTCCAAAAAAAAAGGGGGGTTCCAACCCCCGGAACCCCCCCCCCCCCTCTGGATCCGCGCCTGCCCTGAGTTGCTGTTTTTTGTTATATGCTACATGAGGCTGAATGCAAGGGGTCTCATTGGGGTGTTCTGATCCCGGATCCCGCTTACTGTTTTGTCAGATTCTCATATCCCGCTTACACTATGAACGTAAGCAATTCTCATTTTTTTTTCATTTCCCGGGTCCCGTTAGACCTCATTTCCTGTTTTCATGACACAATAATTTGACTTTCCTGTTCAGTCGCTTACCAAAAATTAGCAATCCCGTGTCACGCTTAGACCCCAATGAGACCCACAATGCAATGTATAACATAGTCATGATAACGACCTAGCATGGCTAAGTTTTGCTGTAAGGTGTATATCCTTTATTTCACTTAGCTATATATATAGGGTTTTGTGTAGTCAGCTTGAACCATGAGATTAATCAGCTGCCAAATTCTGAATATTCTCCCAATTTGGCATTGATGAATTTTTTTTTCTCAGAAAGTTTGGTTTTTGGGCTTTTTTATACGCCCGTCAAAATTTTGACGGGACGTATTATGGTATACAAATGTCCGGTGTCCGTCCGTCCGTCCTTCTGTCCGTCCGTCTGTCTGTCTGTCCGGCGTAAACATGTCGCACCGTAACTTGAGAACGACTTATCCAAATTTCATGAAACTTAATATAGTTGTTTCTTATGATGGTCAAATGATCTGTATACTTTTTGGTGAAAATAAGATTTAAACTTTTTGAGTTACGGCACTTTGTAACTAAAACAGGGGTGTGTTTTTTTTCACATGTCGCACTGTATCTCAAAAACGTTTCTTGATTATTGCTTAAAACTTTACACACTTCTTAGTTATATTAATCTTAATATCTGTATACTTTTTGGTGATGATTCAAAATTTCATTTTTGAGATTTTGAGTATTTTGTAAAAAAGGGGGAGGGTTTATTTACATGTCGCGCCGTATCTCAAAAACGATTAATGATTATTGCTTAAAACTTTACACACTTCTTTGTTATATTAATCTAAAGATCTGTATATTTTTTGGTGATGATTCAAAATTTCATTTTTGAGTTATTGAGTATTTTGTAAAAAAGGGGGAGGGTTTTTTTTACATGTCGTGCCGTATCTCAAAAACGATTTATGATTTTTGCTTAAAACTTTACACACTTCTTTGTTATATTAATCTAAAGATCTGTATACTTTTTGGGGATGACTCAAAATTTGATTTTTGAGTTATTGAGTATTTTGTAAAAAAGGGGAGGGTTTTTTTTACATGTCGCGCCGTATCTCAAAAACAATTTACGATTATTGCTTGAAACTGTACACACTTCTTTGTTATACTAATTTAAAGATCTGTATACTTTTCGGTTTGATTCAAAATTTTATTTTAGTGATATTTGTAAAAAAAAAAAAGGTGGGGGGGGGGGGGGGGGGGGGGTGTTTTCACATGTCCCGCTGTGTCTCAAAAACAATAAATGGTTATTGCTTAAAACTTCCTCAGAAACTATTTATGGGTATTGCATAAAACTTCCACACAAGACGTCGGGCGTATCATGCGCTCATGGCGCAGCTGTTTATTATATATTTTTTCATTTTCACATGTGGTGGAAGCACATCGCTTTAATTCAATATGTATGTTAGTTTACTTATATTGTGTAGACAACACTATACCACATTATCAACAATCTTTACATGTGACCCAGATTGTAATTTTTACTTAATACGAAAACCAATGTGCATCCTGTCAATCAAAATAAATTCCTTCTGAATTTCATCACTTGAAAAGTGTATTCTTTCCAGGTAAATGTGTTCCTGTATGCAGGACAACTAAGTGATCACTGCTTTTCCCTCCAGCCTTATTTATTGAGTAATGTTGCGTACAGGTATATGAAAAAGATTCTTTGATATTTTTCAAGATTAATAACTTGAAAATAAAGTATGCATGACAAGGTCACCTTTGAACTGCTGAATTTCGAAAAATTATAAAAGCATTTAAACTCTACCAAATAACAAAAGATTGGCATGTCAGTATTAACATTAACTAATTTTGTCTTGCAAATTTCATCCTTTGAATTTCATATATTTTGCTCTACCTAGGATGACCTAAAACCAACATTAATTTTATGACTAAAATGTACCATCAATGAAGTTTTTTGTATGATAAGTGTAAAATGTAGTTAGTGGTTTATCTGTTACATGTATATACTCACTCATAATATGTCATATCGAAAATTTGTTTACTTATACTCAATACAGCTTGAAATTTTATTATTTTTAGGGATTTATCTGCATATTTTAGATAACAGTGTAAGGGGTCATCCATAATTGTCAACCATTTTCCAAAGTGTACAAAACGTACACTTGGGGGGAGGGGGTTAAAAAATCAACATTTTTACCGTACGCTTTTTTTTTATTTCCGGAATTTATAAAATCGAGAATTGGCTTGGGTGTGTTTCTCTTCTTATTTCTTCTTTATTATTTCCACTTGATGATATTGATTTCCATATCATAATTCTACTCAATCGGGATTGAACGATTAAAAGATCAAATCATATGAAAACTAAATCTTTCAAAATTATGAACTAGTAAAATTATTTAAACAAAAAGTTTGCAAGCATTTCTCAGTACCCCCGATTGTCAATTTCACCTACTTTATTATTGATCGATATCGTTTTACTCTGTTTAATAAACAAAATTGATGGAAACACTAACATGCTAAATTCTTTGAATGTTTGATTTTGACAAGACGCGATTTTGTGAAAAGATTTTAAACTGGTCCTTCGATTAATTTCCTTGTAATGCATTCCAAAATAGTAAACCAGTAAACCGGAAGTAAACTTATTTTTTCTTAGTATAAGTCTCGTTTTATTAGGAGCACCTCCATATGAAGTTTAACCTTAACTTAAAAAATATCCAATATATGTACACGTTACAGTATATATACATAAACGATAATAGTGCCATGAATGGCATATTTACAGGGACCTTTTAAATAGAAATACAGGCGGGAAATTTAATAACTCAAAATGTTTTAAAATATTACACTTTTATTGACTGCTGTCTTGAGCTCTGATTCCATCAACAACTGTCAGTCCATACTTTACCAATGCAATATAACCATGCATTTCCCTTTCTTTGATTCTTAGCATCATTTATGTGCCCTTTTGTTAATCTTTTGC
Source organism: Mytilus edulis (assembly GCA_019925275.1). Lineage (NCBI taxonomy): Eukaryota > Metazoa > Mollusca > Bivalvia > Mytilida > Mytilidae > Mytilus > Mytilus edulis. The sequence continues at coordinate 67,301,191 of CM034361.1, read as the reverse complement.
ATGCTCTAGGTACCCTTTTTTTTATTGGAGTTACCCTTCCCACTGTGTGATAGGGGAAACACTAATTTTTGTACTCTTTATTCTGACAAAACACAAGCATCACCATGATCACAGATAGATGTCATCAAATAAAACAGTCAGATATGTTTTAGTTTTTTTTCAATGCAAATTTCTATATTAAACTAAAATATAATAGACAGGGTCTTCTTTTTTTTATTAAGAATGACTGATTCTTCTCTTGAAATCTGAAAATGGTTGATGTACACTTTTTGAGGGAGGGTGGGGGGGTCTGAAAAAGTGTACGTTTTGTACACTTTGGAAAATGGTTGACAATTATGGATGACCCCTAAATTATGTTCTCAATGCATTATGGTATAACAAAATTCAATAAAATTTTCAGGTGACTAAAATCAAGAAATTGTAAGCGTATGATAAAAAGTGTATCTTAAATAAATATTGATAGCATTAAGAACTTAATATATTTTTTTTCTCTTTTCAGTTTGAATGACAGCTCATACACCATCAAAAGTATATCAGGTATTCAACCTACCATTAATCAAGGTAGCATATTAGTAATATTTTTTTATGTCTAATAATGAAAATAAGAAAATGTGGTATAATTGCCAATGGGACAACACTCTGCCATAAACCAAATAACATAGAACAGTGGGGGATCCAGCCATTTTAAAAAGGGGGGGGGGGTTTCTTAACCCAGGACAAAAGGGGGAGGGGGTTCCAACTATATGTCCTCATTCAAATGCATTGATCGGTCAAAAAAAAGGGGGGTTGCAACCCCCGGAATTCCCCCCCCCCCCCTCTGGATCCGTCACTGTAGATTTTAAAACAACAAACAACTATAGGTCACTGTACTACCTCCAACAAAGGAGAATTCATACCATGTAGTCTGCTATAAAACTCCCGAGAATGGCAAATGTAATACAATTCAAAGGAAGAACTAACAGCCTGATTAATGTATAAAACAAACATGATATACAGAAAAATTAACAAAATAAAAAGACCTAATTATAGATTCCTGCAAAGTTCAGCAAAGTACAACTTTTCTAAAGGCTTGTATGCAGGCTTTGGAAAAACCATTCAATTAAACACGATGAAAATACATTTATTTTCAAAATTCACAAAATTTGTACCCACAAAAATGAATTAATCCATGGTAGCTTATGGTTATTGCATCTAAGGCTGTAATTTGAAAAAGTTGCTTACATGGAATTTCCTGAAAGTCCTTTTTATTTCAATAAGATTAGATGGAAATTAATAATTATGTTGATTTTCATCTGTACTATTATTACTATATTGTGATGTCATCTAAACACTTATGATGATTTTCTATTACAGATACAGAAGTGTAACGTTAGAAAAGTGTGAGTTAGAGAAGTGGGAAGTCAATCAAGTGTGAATTCAGCGTAATATATTTTCAAAGAAATTATAACTACTAGAATAATAAAGCAGTGCTATTTTTATATTTGTTGTATTTACTACATAATGTTCTGTGATGACAAAATGTTTAATTTATTTCTTGTTTTATATATATTGATATCTTTTAATCTTTTTCCATCCTTTTTTTTAAATGTTGTGAAATCCAAATATTAGTTTAATTACTATGTATTATTTTGTGATATTTTAAGATGTTATTTGAAAACTTTGAAAATAAAAAAATTCAATATTTTGTTGCATTTTTAAAACTTCAAAATGGAATTCTGCATGCTCATAGTTTAATTCTCTCAAAATCAACAAAAGTTTATGTACATCTCCTTACATTTTATAGGTTTTTTTTATAGTAAATGGCATGATTCAGGATATTTATTCAGACTGAATGTTTAAAGTTAAAAGGTCAGAGAATCATTTGATCACATCACGGAATAATTGACAATCATGACAATCAAAGAGTTATTTTAATAATAGTTTTACTTTGTCAGTTATAACCCAAAATTGTTGCCTTTGTACATTTATCCTAAAGAAACTTCAAAAAAATATTCAAATTTTTAAATTCATGTTTGATAACACAATTTTGAACAATATGGCGTACAAAATTTTTTTTAAATGTGGAAAATCGGTTTACCTAAATAATAAATATGAAATAATTTTAATTTGGCAGCAGAGGTTTCTTTTCAAACTTTTTAAGAAACTCATTATGTTTTTATTTTATGTTATTTTTGTTGTTGTAACAATAACTGTTTAGATTTTTTTCTGTATTGTACTTTGTGAAAAAAGGTCCTTTTAACTGTTTTGTGATATTATTTTTCTGTCTATGGAAAGAAAGACTTTTTTGTTAGTATATACATGACTTCTATACTGTAGAGTTTATATTTTATGTTGTTTTATGTAAACTATTATTGTTTTAATGTTTTCCAAAGACTATTTTTGTATGTTTTCATTCTGAACAATCAGCTATATACATATATACATGTATTTTATTGTTATTTATTAATCTGTTATTGACCAATACAGCTCATTTAAAAAAAATGTTGATCTGACATTACATCCAAATATATTATGTGAAAATTGCAAAGATTCAAATAGTTTACTTGACAATTCTTTAAAAAATACAATGAATTTTAAAGAAACCATTTTAGTGGAAATTGATTACATAGTTATAAAATCGCTCAACAAATTTTTGATGTATATTTTGACAAAATCATATTTTAGAGCTTTTTTAACAATAATAATCGTGCAATTTAGATACACAGTCAAAATCATGTAGTGGACATCTCAATCTAGAAAGTTAGCACTTGAAAACATTTTGTACATAATATACTGAAATCTCAAGCCATTTATACAAATATAATAGACAACTTTTGAGTTCGATGCATTTCCGTCAAAAACTCTGGTTTTAGTGAACGTCATTTGTGCAATTAGGGGCGTCATCACTTCCATTCCAATGTTGAGCGAGTGGTTGGAAAACTATAATTCTATATTGTACGAATTAATCGGCAAATTGAATTCTCAAAATTGACAATCAGCATTACTGTCATAAGGGAATTGTCATTAAGTACCTACAGAACAACCATTATTTCTAGTTTATCCTGCACAATGACGATCACTAAGACGCTTGATGAACGTAAATAGTGCAGGGATACAGGCGACCCCCTCTATCTGGTAAATGACGTCATAAAGGCGCGTATAATTGACAAGTTTTTTCCGGTGACGAATGAACTCGAAAGTGGTCTATTACATTAGATGTATATTCATTATGATACAGTTATTTTGATTGGCAAACAGCAATTTCACGTCCTTCTGAAATTAAACATTATTTAGACAATAAAGATGACAAGAGGTCCCCCAATAAAGTGCATAGGTAAATTAAAGAAAAACTTGATGAAAATTGTGTTTTCATTATCCTAGCCAAGAAAATGTTAAGCACTTCATACAAAATGTACTTCGCTCAACGCTTTTACACCCCAATGAAGTTACAAAAAGAAGCATTCAATTTTTAAATAAAATGAGTAATTATAGTATAAAGTTTACTAATTGGTGAAATCTTGAAAAATTTAAAATGAGTAATCAACTTTTAACAAATAATTCATGTTACTGAGGGCCATATAGTTGTTTATGGATCCAGGTGGTTTCTTTCCAGAGAAGTAAAATGACTAATCCAAGGTTTAAATAGCTTTAAAAAAACTGTTCAAATGAAATTGAAATGCTTTAAAATTTTAAGGGATTAGTTGAAACAAATTATTTTCTGAATTAATTAAGGGGTTAAATTTGTTTATTGGGTGATTCAAGCTCCTAAGAGGGTCTCTTTGGTTTATACAAGTGTATTATTGGAATCATAAAAAAAATTGTAATTGAGTACGGCTTACTATGTATTTTGACTGAGTATCTCTATACAACCATGCGAATGCAAACATTTTTTTATATGAATTAACTGTGATAGTTTTTATAGACAGCAAATTTGTTTACCTATTTTGTGATTCATAATTATGTTGTATTATTTTTCATGCATTAGGAACAAGTTTCAACAGATTTAAAGGGATTTTTTTCTATGGAATAAACATTTTTTTACATAAATAAAATACTGATATATGTTTTGAAAATGTTAATTTGTTGTATACAGGACTTTGTACTTTTAAAAATGTTTTTTTTATGATATTTGTAAGGTAAATGTTAAGTGTTTTGTTTTTTTCTACTTGGAACTAAATCTACCTCCACTTAGATGTTAATTTTTATATTGAGATCACTGATGATGCACCTAAATCATTTATTTTCAAATCATTGATTTTTATGAGATACCAAACTTTCATAAAATTCTCGGGTAGGGAAAACAAAAATAATACTTAGTGAAAAACTAATGTTAAGTCCTTTTGATAAAGGCAGAATTTAAATCACAAAGTTAAGATTGTGAAAGTGGAAATTTTACTTCATCCACAGAAAAATTAATGAATCCCAATTCTTCTTGTAAATTATAATGAAGGATATTGTTTTGGTATTAGCTGACTTTTTATTCAGAAATTCGAAGATGATTCATTAAAGAAAACATTGGTACAGATGTTAACAGATGTTAAATGAGTTCTGGTAAAACAAGGTGGTGAGTTAACATCCTGTTGAGTAAACAAAACTTAATTTTCAAACATATTTATCAACCATCAATAGGGGCCTTGGTTTTTCAGTAGTCTTAGTAATTCATGTACACTTTATCATCAGCCTGTCATAACTGAGATTGTACTTTCAAACTATGTTCTCTACAGGTCCATTCTACTCCAAACTTATATAACTTCAAACAAAGTTTCAGACTGAAGGTCGTTTTTGCGATTTGGGTACTCTATTTTGTCCTCCATCAATAAAAGAAACTGTCATGACGTAGCAATTAGTGCTGAAATAGGTGTTAAACGCCATCAATCATTAGGATTGACAGTCTTAAAATCTTCCCTAAGAAGAACATTTAGTGCTGTACATCTATTTATTACTGAGATTATTTTATTTAATGTAAAGCATAGTAGTAGTGGGTTGTAATAGTTATGCCTTTGTGTTCTGTATAATTGACTGTCCCTCTGGTATCTTTCGCCCCTCTTTTATATTAGATACTCTATCATATTTGGAAAGTGGTGAATCACCTAAATTAACCATTTAAAACTTTAACGGAAAGAAACTAAAAAGAAATGTCAGTGCACAGATGCAGGCTCTTCAAGAGTTAAATGCATTTTTTTAAGGGGGGGGGGGGGGGGGGGGGGGGGCTCATCAGAGACCCCTACTGTCCATAAAACAAATCAAACAAAAATTTACTTATACTTTTTACAAAATGCAACCACCTATGTTTAATTAATTTAAGTGCCTCCCATTTCCCACCTGATAAATTTTGATTCATTATGTTGCAGATTATTTTTATGTAAAGTTTTGATAGTTTTCAGCAATCTCTGGCGTAGAGATCATCTCCGTTCTGTTCAAAACTTCGTAACACTACTCTCTGTATTGCGGAGCATGTATGGAACGGAAATGAACTCTGCATCAGAGATTGAGTTTTCAATTGAATAAACGAGAATCATGCTATCTAATCATATTCACATTGTAAAAAAACAGTTCCTTTTTGAAAAAAATAGTTATTAAAAGTTATTTGCAATTGCACTAACAATCATTTTTTTGAAATTTTCTGTTATTCATCCACAGTTATTGATCAGGGAAAACATTGAATAATGTGTTGAATGAGATATCTATGGGTGATGGTAAAAACAAATATATCCTCCCTTTCTTTTCCAATTTTAGATGATTATTTTGTGGAAAAAAAATTCATGTGTCTTCTGTACAATGCCTTGTTTTAAGATTAAACTAAGACAAAGATAGAAAATGTGATAGTAATGTTTAATCTGTAAAATATGAATTTATTTTGTTAAAGTATTAAAACAAGGTGAAAAGATGAAAGGAAATACTGTACTTAAAAATTACTCAGGATAAATGGGAATTTGTTGAGCACAATTTCATATTTAATGGGGACTCAGTGTAAAAAGCCTTTAGCTTGAATAGACATTAAAATTTGTTGGTAAACAGTAGCCAGTGATGAAAAGGAGATTGTATTTATTGTATCTGAGACATATATAGTACTCCAGATAGGAAAGTCTCATTAAAGTTTTGTGTTTTTTTCAATTTTTGATAAAAAATTATTTTTTACCCCCAAATATTTGTAATAAACCTGATGAAAGAGTCAACAATAAATTCCAGAAAACTAAAATTGTCAACAAAAATAGAGTTTATACTAAAAACAAGAACAAGTAACTTTTATATATTTTTAATGTTTATGTTTCCTATAAGTAATGTATTTAATTTTGAGGAAACAGATGTGAAATTATATGATCTCAAAAGATTTTCAATATCTGTAATGTGAAGTTACCTTTCTCAGGTATTATATATGTCTGGTTGTATGTTCTAGTATAAATCATTGTATTTTGTGACCTTTGATCTGTGATACTCATTATTAATCTTTCCTAGTAAAATTATTATGAAATTCTGTAGCTTGTATTTATTATACAGTTTCATCGCCCCCAAGGCCTGACCACTTACTGAGGGTTCATTATTAATCATCATTTGTTTATTGGGTGTCAATTTTTCGTCGTTTTCTTTGGTTGAGTTAAAACATGAGTTTAAATGTTAAACTATGTACAAAATTTCTAGAGGCTTGTATGTAGATTTTGGTCAAACCACAGGATCGAATCTACTAAAAGTGATACCCATGAAAATAGATATATCCAAAGTAGGTATTTTTATGGTAGAATGATTCCTTCTCTTACAGGAGGTTATTAGTTTGATCCCTAGCTAAGTAATTTTGTCAAACCAAAAAATGGTGTTTATTTTGTTTCTCATCAGCATTTTCTTGATAGCAGGAAGTTTACAAGAAAAAAGTTAAATAGCAAAAATACCTAACTCGTAAGAAAATTCAAAACTTAAAGTCCATTAACAAATGTCCAAATCCAAAGCTTTTAAACACATCAAATGAATGGAAAACAAATGTCATATTCCTGACTTGGTTCAGTTGTTTCTGTATTTCCTTAGAAAGCTACTTTTTGCTTCAATCGAAAAATTGAACTAAAATGAGTGCTATACAATGTTTAATATTGGAAAATAAACTTGACACAAAGATTGTTAACTAAGGATTATTAGTTGTAATGTTTATTACATCTCTTCAAAATATTATTTGAAGCCATCATGATTTTGCTTACTGATTTGGGAATACCTATGTCACAGTTAACTACTGGTATGTCCTATAACTTATTGCTGGATATGAGAAAACTAAGTCTTGTGATTTTTTTTTCTTAACATATGCCATTGGATCAAGATCTGCTATTGCTCAATTAAATAATAGTTTTTGTAGTGTTTTGAGACTTAGTTTATTTTGTGGAGGAGGGAGTATGTTGTTTAGTATTGTCTGTCCTTTCGATGTAGGATTTTATGTCCTATTACTTTTTATGTTAGATGGTGTTATAACACAATGTTGACTGCTGTACCCCTATTTTTTGACATATTTACCTATTGTGTTTGTTTGTTTTGTTCACGCATCAGTGACGATATAATGGAATTTGATGCGACTGTCATACAAGTGAGAGGTTTAGCTAGCTATAAAACCAGGGTCAATCCACCATTTTCTACATTTGAAAATTTCTGTACCAGTCAGTAATATGACAGTTCTTGTCCATTCGTTTTTGATGCGTTTTGTTATTTGATTTTGCCATGTGATTATGGACTTTCCGAATTGATTTTCTTCTGAGTTCAGTATTTTTGTGATTTTACTTTTTATTATATTCATCCGAATTTAATGCATATTTGTTTTACTCTTCAACTTTTCACTCCAAGAGTTCGTGATAAAGGTTATTACATCTATCAAAAATAGAAAGAATATATTAATTTTGATAGCCTATCAAACAATGTACCTGTCAGGACAATCAACAGCTTTAAGCTGTAAAAGAAATAACATATGAAATAAAGTTGACTGAGATTAGAACACTTGTCGAAATCTTCCAAGTGAATAATTCATCCTCATTGAATTCGTATTCATGTGACCCTCAATTTACCTCCTTAGCTGGAGATGCGTTACGAGTAAATTCAGCTATTAAACGAAAAGAATGTCAACATTGAAAGTGACACAAGTATGAGCCTTTTGATTGACTAATTTGATCCACATAAAAATCATTCTTATACATGGAAGACACGATGATAAACATACTTTTTAATCTACAATATGAAATTAAACAGATCTTTAAAAATCCAATTGTATTTGGTCGCTTTCTATAAAAAAAAATTATCTGGTTTTATTATCGTTGGCAGTCCTCGGAGGTCATCTCGATGGTAAATTAGATGGCGTCTTGACTAAAAAGAAATGAAATACTGATACATATTATCGAATTTAGGCATTGTTAATTGTATACTTTTTGTAATTTGGATATAATTTTTAGTATCATGCTATAAATGAAAAATAAACAGCAGAAGGTCACCAACAGGTCTTCAATGCAACGAGAAATTCTCGCACCAGGAGGCGTCTTTCAGCTGGCCCCTAAACACATATATACTGGTTCAGTGATAATGAACACCATACTAAACTCCAAATTGTACACAAGAAACTAAAAGTTAAAATAATACAAGACTAACAAAGGCCAGAGGCTCCTGACTTAGGACAGGCGCAAAAATGCGGCGGGGTTAAACATGTTTGTGAGATCTCAATCCTCCCCCTATACCTCTAGCCAATGCAGAAAAGTAAACGCATAACAATACGCACATTAAAATTCAGTTCAAGAGAAGTCCGAGTCTGATGATAGTCTATATTGCCTGTTTCCGTGAAGCAGGGCCAGCTGAAGGACGCCTCCGGGTGCGGGAATTTCTCGCTACATTGAAGACCTGTTGGTGACCCTCTGCTGTTGTTTTTTATTTGGTCGGGTTGTTGTCTCTTTGACACATTCCCCATTTCCATTCTCAATTTTATTAGATTAAATATTTATACAGTTAAAAAATAGGCACTGGCTACGGTTACATGGAAATGTAACAATAATAAAAATATTATTGTTACATTGGAGACTAAATGCCGGAATGTATGGTTGGTTAGAGACCTGATTAATTACGAATGTAACAATAATTATTGAGGCTACGGTTACAGTGCGTTATTGTTACATGAAAAACAGCAATGTACGATGGGACTAGTAATTATTACTAAATAATAAAAGTTGAGGACATTTATTTTATATTTACAATACATACAATAATTACATACAATTTCTTTATTTTTTTATTTACAATGACAGTTTCTACATATCCAGTAAGTGGTTGTTAAAGCATGTTTAAGTCCGACACATTTTTGATGAACGAAATAACGTCCTCCATGGATACATGTATACAGAAGTTCCCAGTATTTTAGTTCACAGTTTGCTTTTGATGTATCAAATTATTTAGAACTGCGTTTGTATAGTTGAATGAAATTTGTGTCTTGATATTGTTTCAGTTTCGTTTCAAACGCATCCCAAATTTCAAATTTTCCACCCTAAACAAAACTGATAATAGGAATCTCTTCATCCGTTGTTCAAAGTATAATCGAACAGTAAATTAAGAGTAGGTGTGTAGTTAAATACTTAAAAGTGAAACGATTGAACTACTAGTATATTTTTCGCCTTTGGCACTCCTAATCTGGTGTAGTATCTTTAAGAACATCAAAACCAAATTTAATACGTAAAACTATGTAAACACCATTTGTTAAATAATAATGTTTATTATTTATCATTATTACAAGTATTATCAAGTACATATAAAAGAATTAAGCAATAAAACTATAGAAGATTTTTAAGTTTAAAAAATCTAGCGTATATTGCTGTTTTTTATGTAACAATAACGCAATGTAACCGTAGCCTCAATAATTATTGTTACATTCGTAATTAATCGGTTCCTTACCCAACTTTGCATTCCGGCAATTAGTCTCCAATGTAACAATAATATTTTTATTATTGTTACATTTCCATGTAACCGTAGCCAGTGCCTAAAAAATAAAGTCTAATAATCCAATTTTTTTTTTAAATACACAAACGACGTTTTACTATTATTGCACATGGGAGATGCTTCGCAGTGGACCATTGCTGGATTTTTTTCTGATTGGCTTTTCATGTTTTATCCAATTAGTTGGAATGGCAACACCTTATTGGTTTTCTTTTGACAAAACGTTTAATAGTATTATGGAAGCAGTGTTCCCAATGGTCAGATAATATATGCTTTTATAATCTTAAGTGTTGTAAGTGTAATTTTTAATAATCAAGTAATACATTAATTTGCGTGTTTATTTATTTATTTATTTATTTACAAGATTGATCGTTTATATAAATATACAGAGTAAATTTCCATTGTTTAACCCAAGCGTACATTTTAGATAAATAAATTGAATGAAAACTACGGTTCCTAATTTGTGCATTGGGATAAAAAATTCGATATGTATTATTACTTTCTTTTGTTTACAACTCTGTCTTGTATTGTTCTGGGAAGTAACATAACT